>MU158880.1:231164-248653 GCA_015888305.1 Antheraea pernyi | reverse complement strand
CGTGTAGAAGACCGAAAAAGTCGAGTACGTTCGGTTTCATATGGTATCTTTGTCTATCGCAGTGATAGCGCCGTGCAATAAAGATACCTGCTCTACAAAACCAAAGCAAATCGATCTTAGCTGGATGACTCACCCTTCTAACCGGCGTCCTAATTTTTTTTTCGAACTGACTACGTTATTGACCTAGCAAGGTCTTAACAGCTTCACCGGACTACTAAGGCCAGCTCTTAAGGCACTCAGTCCATTTTATTTTGGCAACTAGCTCCAGGATGCACGGCATACCTCGGCTTGGGCTGTTGTCTGATACATGCAGTTCGCGACCTATCTGAGCTAATATAACCTAAAGCATCTCAAATCAAATGCCGGATACTGTACTTAAACGAAGAGTAACGTAGGTATGTCAAAAAAGAAACCGCGTATGGATTATATGGCAACATATTGTTTTGTTGCTAAGATTTTTAGTGACATAATGATTTTAATTAAAATGTTTAGTTTGATTTCAAGTCTATGAGGTATTAGCACGGAAACAAGCAGCAAACATAATATACTTGTAACAAGGTACTGTATTGTTTATGGAATTATGTGATTACATGCAGGCCTTGATGATGATGGTACAAGATTCAATGGATTCATACATGATTATATAACGCTATAACTATTATATTAGACAGTGTAAAATTTATATATAATCCGATATGAGATAAAGGCATATTGTGGGAACACAAACATTGAAATGGATGTAATGGCAACTACGATAGGTCTGGACTAGTTTAGTAGGTACCTCACTAATTGTTTCTGAAATAATTCATAAAATTATTTTTATACTTTCATAGCTTGGGTAAATAATAAAGTTGATGAGAGTTACCTGCTAAGACGGGTATTACACACATCAGACAATTACTCTAAACAATAAAAAAGGGTTTGAATAAACTTCTAGATGGCTACTCAATTAATCGGTATAAAAAAGATCATAGTTCTTCACTTCCAAATGCATTTTTAACAATCATGTAAATCCTGTCTTCAAGCTTAAAGAAAGGATTAAAAATGAAAGCAATAGTAATATAATATGAGAAAGGAGAGTGAAGAAGCACACAGCCTCACTAATAATAAAATATGTAGTCGCTATGTAATGTCAATATCAAGAAACACACCTGCTGGTCCTGAATAACTTGATAGTTCTGCTCTAATATCTACGACACCTGAAGGATATGCGTGACTTGCATACGATGACATTGGAACTGCTTGCCCTCGGTAAGCTGTAAAATATGATAATTTCTCTGGTGTCTTATATTGATTTCGCACAGAAACATGTTCCTCTCATGTAACATGAAAATGTACACTTGCGCGATTATTTACTATTATTCATACATAAAGATATATTATTTTAACGAAGATTATTCAAAATTAGTAAAGTCCTTTCAGAAGCAATTATGACAATCTGAGTGGTCAATAGACATAAATAGAGCCTTCGCGTCGATGGTACGAATTTATTCAACTTTTTTTTGATAACACTATAGCTTGTCAGTAGATACTGAACAAAAAAAAATGAATATCGTTTTCAAACAAAAAATAAGTTACTGAACTATTTTGTCTTCACGTATGTGCCTATTATGTATATATAGATAAAGAAACGTATTTCAAATCATTCTTGTAACGACGCGTGTTCATGGTATATTATCTAATGTATATGTTTTTGTTAATTATTTTCTTTGATTGATCTATTGATCGTATCAACATCATCATCAAAACCTAAATAAAATTAATTTGCAATTAAATGTTTGCTGCTTTACCAATCGACCCAATAAAAATAATTGTTTTCTTTTCTTACTGAGTATGAGAATTTTCAGTTTAATGACACGTTTTCATTATTTGTACATCATTATAGTTACGGAGAATGCCTTTACACGGTTTATAGAGTCCAGAGGACTAGAGTTTTATCGCATAGGTTTAAATAGTCTTCCAATTAGATGGCAAAAATATATAATATATATGTATAGAAACGAAACTGAAAATAAATAAATATACTGTGACCTACAAAAAAGAATTAAAATTATCAATACGGAATGGCAATTTCATAGTTGTTTAACACCTAGTACTTCAGTTATTTCTTTACAAATAACCCCAGGGCTACACTTTATTGGCGAATTCCGATCCGACCTAGGTCGCGCACGGACGTGTGCACTGAGCGCAAGATGGTATATCGCGAGCTGCAATCGCGTTTGTGCAAGACCTGAGGATATTCACAACGTTCACTTTTGTCGACTACCCACTGTTTTGCGGGTACAAATGGCTAAGCCCAGATATCGCAATTCCATTCTTCTGAAATCCTCTTTTTTCATTCCGGAGTGTCAAAAGTAGTGAATGTATAAGATTCAACCTACTTTGTTCTATGCTGGTATATAAATTTTAGGCTGTCCAATTGGAATCGTTTTGAAGAAATAAAAACTGCATTTTGCCGCCCAACTGGATTATTTTTGACAACTATTAACTTTATCTAAATTTGTCTTAAAACAAAAACTATTATACTAGTGATTACCAATCCAAATGAAATGTATACTTCAAAATTTATTCATAAAAATGTGCACCTAATGAATTCGAATTGCGTCAGCGGGAGGCAGATATTTGTACCTATTTGATACTCAAAAAAGAATAATATTTGCTTTTATTTTGTACGGAAAAAATTAAGTTTTGTTATTATTCTAGAAAAAAAAATTGTTAGTCGGTTTTTAGTTTACACAATATTATACATATTGTGTATAATCAGTGTGTATAATCATTGTGTATATCATTTGAACGGAATCAAGCAGCAAACAGCAGTTATCTGTAACCAGGTAATGTAATAAAAATGTTGTTTATGTAATCATATGATTACATGTAGGCCTTGATAATGGTGATACAATATGCAATGGTGCATGCACGAATACGTAACGCCATAATTACTATAAATACATATTTCTAAATAATCTGTAAGGAAAAGGTATATCTGAACTAAATTATTATACTGGGTGAATGGTACCTAAGTATCATAGTGACAATAGTATGTTGACAACCTTTTGACTTTGGATACACTCAATGTTTTAATTTAAAAACATCTTAAATTAACTCTGTCATTGCACAAAGTTTTAGTAACTTTCTCCTCCCATTTATACCAACAAGTAAACAAAGATTGTAACTTAATTAATCGTGAATTAAGGGAAGCAATCATCACTCAGTGGTTTTTATCTTTAACCTACGAGGAGACTGAAAATGTTTTGAATATCCCGTCATAAACAGATATATAAGAAATGAATTTAAACACAGTTTTAAGAGTAATTTATAAGTATACACGTATTTACGATATATGTTTTGTGTATTATAATACTGTGTTATTGTTTATACGTCTATGTAGAGTTAACAACATTACATAAATTTATCTGTTCTCTTTTTCTAATTGTCTCACTTACGGCACTAAAACGATATTAATTTTGTAACTTAGTTTTGGTCGATTATCCACGACAGAGGATTTGTACATATTATTTTTATGCCTTGTAAAACCAGTTTCTGTTAAATAAATACTATTTTTTTAGTAGTATTATAGCTTACGTTAAAAAAATAATCTGACTTCGGTATGAAAAACCAATAAGGCACTTTATATTTGAAGTCTGGTTTTGTAGTTGGCATCGACTTCAAATATATTATTAGGTAGCGCAAATATCAATATTTTTTATTTAATTTAATAATTTCGTTATTTTTCGCTTTTTAGTGCCTTGTTTGTTTTTCATATCGAAGTCGGTTTATTTTAGTCCATTTTTAGTGTCCATAAAATATATCTGATTTCTATTGTGTATAATAAAATTATTGAAATCGGTTCCAAGATCGTAGAGACGAAGTGCGTGAAAATCAAATAAACGATATTTCGCCCCCTTAGGGGTTGAATATTTTCTTAAAATTTATTTGGGACCACCTCTGAGTATAACCAAATCAAAATCAAATAATTAAAATCAGTTCACAATTGACGAAAATGTTGATTATCATATAATACACTTAAAAAATACATACAACCGAATATAGTATTTTTTTCTGTTTAAGTAGTTTGTGTAATTTAATTTCATTGTATGGGGTTGTTCCAACAATAAAGTATTTCTTTCTTTCTAGCAACCTCCTCCTTTTTCGAAGTCGTTTAAAAAGGACATTATCGATAAGGCCGATAAATGGGAAAAACTATGGAATAAACTTTTAAGCGGCTATTAAATTAATCGGTAATTGAAAATACGATAGTGCCTCATTTGCAAATGCAAAAAGGACATACATAATGATGTATGTCCTTTCTTCAACGCGAATAAAATTTTTAATTTACAAACATAGGTGAGTGAAGAAATATGTACCCTCATTGGCGGTAGTAGCTATGTATTATATGTAGCTGCTATGTAATGAAATTCTTTAAAAAACACACACCTGGGAATCCATTACTTATTAAAGCAGATCTATCGATTACCATTCCTGAAATATCATAGGATCCTATAGGACTTGCATACGAGAATGCTGCACCTGCTTGCCCTCGGTAAGCTGTAAAATATATTCATTTCTGTGGTGTATTATATTCATAAAAACTTTTTTTAAGTTTGTAATGTTTAACAAGTTGTTCGTCTCATGAAAATGTAAACCTGTTTAAAAGTAAAAAACTATTGAAGTTTAGCGAAGACCTTTCAGAAGCAATTATAACAATGGCAGTGATCAATAGATATAAATAAGGCATCGACGCGTCGATGGTGTGGAAAAGACGAACTGTTTAAAAAAGTTTTTAATTATAAATCTTAAAAAAATTCTCAATAATTACCACAAAAAAAAAAAAAATCAGTTCACAAGCTGTGGAGAAAAGGGCATTGAACTATTTTGTCGTCACTTATACATATAGCAAGTGAATGTTTAGACAGTAGCAATATTTTTGGAGGACACTCTGTACTCGATTTTCGTTCTAAATCAATAAAAAAATAGGTGCTTAATATCTGCCCTAATTATCTAGAAACATACAAAAATTATACTGAATCCTCTAAGAGTCCATGTTAAGGCACAGCGTCAATGACCATCGGGTAAAGTGAAAGTGATCGCAAGCAAGTAACAAAGGATAATTTTTCGAAGTTTGAACAAACAAAAGGGTTTATTGTCCGTTTTATTATCGAAAGTTATTAACTCTGGGTCACCGCTCGCAGGTTTAATCACCTGTCATTCAACCTAACCTTATTTAAATTATTATCCATACTTTTGAAATTCTTATTTCTAAGGTTCTCTTTATTGTCTATTAGTATTTGTTCTGATATTATTATTTTATCTGTTAAATGTGACCATGAAGTGTCATATCCTAGAATACTGCGAGTGTCTAACCTTTCACCTGGTATACACAACGGAACGTACGTTAATTTATCCTTGCATCGGCCTGTGTGTTTGGTGTACTATCTAATAAGTATGTTTTTTTAATGTCACAAAGTCAAGAGTAATATTCAATACTGATAACAAAACAGATTTATTTTCTTCGAACGATCCATTGAACATATCATCATCATCAAAACCTAAATAAAATTAATCTACAATTAAATGTTTGCTGCTTTACCATTCTTGATCATAATTGTTTTTTTTTTACTAAGTTTAATTATAATTTTTCATTATTTGCTTATAATATTTGAATATTTGTTTATGATAAAAGGTTTGGTAGCATTTGATGTATTATAGAAATGGCATTTTAAAACGATATTCAGACGCACTAAACTAGAGTGCACTAAGTAGACACGACTCGTAAAAGGTAAGATTAACACGCACTGTACAGGGGTTTCTTGGGGACATGATTATGACATTTGAACAATACCATCTATTACTCGGATATTATCATCAGCTTGTAAGAGATCTAATGCATGATCATAAGCCTCGATGGAAGATAGGCATGGACATAATCATCGCGCCAACCCACGGCGTATGTACAATTTCAAATTCCGAGAAATCCAGTTCCATATTTTCTTACCTACGATGGTACTACAGGAACGTTTCTCCAGTTCAGAATTCCTCACAATGTTTTCCTTCATCGTCAGCCTATAGTGTTACCAATTTAAATTAGCAAATGTACGCGAATTCTGGAAAATTCGTGAGTACATGACCCCGGAGGACAGATCGATAACCACCGGTCAAACCGCTCGACCACCACAAATTGGATTAATGAATAATTATTAAATGAAAGAATATTTTTTCAAAATGTATCTTTTAAAGCTGAAACGAACGTAAGTAGGCGATGTGGTACCTATTTGATAAAGTATTGTATTATTTGAAAATTTATCAATTTAACTAAAAATGCACAAATCAATAATTAAAATTAACCAGAATTGAAGCAGGGAAGGCACGTTTATATAATATGTTGCTTATCTAATTTCCGATATTTATAAAATGAGTATAATGTACTTACGTATAGATACTGGTTGGTATTGGTAATGGGTATCTGAAAAAGATTTTTTTTTCTGTTATTTTTCTTTTGTTTTCTGTGTAAGAATGATAGTGTTTCCAAGAGTCTACACAAATATTAACCTTGTTGGATAGCCTAATACCACTAATTACACTATAGAATTTAAATTATATAGTATGATTTCTTACAAAGAAGCAACAAACTAAATGAATTTTAATTATTTACATCAATATCTATTTTAGTTATTTAGTTGTTTCGTGCGTATTAATTGTAAAATAGACCAATTAAACTATGAGATATTTGCTGTTGATATTAAATCAAAATTATTGCAAGAAGGTAGAATTAGAAAACTGTATACGTTGGACTCATGATGAGCTGGAAAAAATACGAGTGGTTGATAAACGATACTTATATAAGGCAAAATAACTCGTATTCCAAGTACAATGAATGCCAAACTTTTTGACCGCTCTGAATACAGATATACCGAATTCAAAGTTTAAGGTATAAATACATATTTATATTATGTGAATACTAACGAGATAACCTAAGGATAGATAAAAATCAATTTTAGATTTCTATAATAATATTTTAACTTTGTTTTATATTTTAAATTCTTGACGACATTATGCGCAAGCCCGTACAACTTTATTCAGGGCGGCCAAAAAGGTTGACGAGGAATGTACTATAAATTAGCTTCTGCCCGCGACTTCGTCCGCGTGGAATAGTTACTTTGGGCTAACGCTAACACATAATGGAAGCTCTCAAAAGGTAAAAACTCCAGATTTTGAAACATTCTTCATTGGTGCTCCGCTCCTATTAGTCTTAGTTTGATGATATATAGCCTTTATCGATAAGTTATCTATCTAACACTGAAATATTTCGGTTGTACAAATCGGACTAGTAGTTCCTGAGATTAGCGCGTTCAACAAACTAAAGAAACAAATCCTCCAACTTATAGTGTTACTACTCTTCTCTCGCACTTAACTGGAGTCGTCATTCAAATTGCAATAACTTTGATAGAGTGGACCGACTTTAATGCAACAAAGACTAAGTTATCCTTAAGGATATGCTTTATGAATTTCTTGGTGAGGTTTGAAAATCGAAATTGTACAGAAACGTTAGATTTACATTCTTATTATATGTATAAATGTTAAATATATGTCATTATATTAACTCAAGTAATAGTAATCGAATGGATAAGACCAATGCAACCCACATTATATTAACAATGCGAAAATAACTCTGATACTTTTTCACGAACAGAAATACTGAGGAAGGATATAAACTAATAGTCATCATCCTGAATGTCACCAAAAATAATGCAGACGAACGTTTTACGAAGGTAACGAAGAAAACAAAGATACGTACAACCGAACGTAGTAACCTCCTCCTTTTTCGAAGTCGGTTGAAAACGATGAATTCGATGCCCAATAAACTTTGTTAAATGGGACTCAAATACGCCGGTTTTCAATTTTCTCTACTTTTAGGTACCATAAAAACTGCTAAATAACAAACGAAATATATATAGTACTTACCAAGTTTATCAACGGATTCCGCATTGACAGCACTCGTTTCATTTGGCTTCACGACTACTAATGACGTGAGAGGTGTTACGAACTCATACTGTGGATTAAAAAAATATTGTTTAATCACAAGTTTTCGTAACTCAATAAGACATGTACGAGTTACGGTGCCTAATGATGCGATTTAAAATACTGACAATCTGCCTAACACCTTTTTCTGTTTGAATTAGGTTCGCTACGTAATAATGCTAATCATTTAAGGAATATGCCTATTAAGGAAACCTCTGAATACCATAAATTATTAAGCGTTTACAATAACACTTGATTGACGAACGTAATATATTCAACTCTTGTAACGTATAGTGTTATAAGCAGAGTTTTCTGTGATAAATAACATAGTGATTAAACATAACATTTTCTAAAACTTGGGAGGCTAGCTACTCCATTAAATTACCATTTGTCAACTAATATGTTCATTGGTGCACAACATTTGAGACTTGATACCCTTTTGATCACTTTAAATATTCTGTTACCATATTGAACGAGAGGTAGGTACAATTTCGAACAAAAACAAAACAAACAAAAATGAACAAAAAATAACATTTCATAACAAAATAGCATAATAACATTTCTTATAGTGGTATATGCTTTATGTACGTTTAGTGTTATAAACACAAAAAAATAGACAAGGCAAGATTTTTTTCTATCTTCGAACTAGGATATCTTTTTATTTCGTTGTCCAGAAATTACAAAATACAGCGGAAGATACTACTGTTCGTTGTGATCTCAACAGAAAAACACGTTTTACGTATAAGTTCATTTAAATTGGATTGAAATTTATTTTTATTATTAATAATTTCATTCATTTAGCTTCTTGGAAACAAAATAAACAGGCATCAGCTAGAAATCGTTAATCTTTATTTTGCTTATTATACAAAAATATATAAAGAACGCCGTGAAAGAAATATATAGTATTCGGGGTAATGAAGTGTGCAAATTGTAACCGTAATTAAACGCTTACCGTGTTATTACAAAAAAGTTAAATACATATTAAATACTTGGTTTAAAAAAGTTTCCTAATACATGCACCGCGCTCGCCCGAGGCAAGTTCGCGTTATCCTTTTTCACAAGTCTAACCTAACGTAACCAAAGCGAGACAAAAGAACAAGATGGGCTTTCTGCACTTCTCCTCCATATAAACTTTAACTATGCCAAGTTTCACGTTCATCCGTTCGCCCAATTCCGTTGAAAAGGGATACAAAAATTAGGCTTCACGTATTAATATATAAATGATGAATGATGATAATACTCAATAGAGGAGTGTTGGATTTTGGTTTGGTTATTTTAAGCAAATCATTGTTAACAGTAAAATTATATAAAATATGTACCTTCAGCGCCAGTGCCAGAGCTTTCTTTTCAGGACTGTTCTCCTTTTTCTTATCCTCGTCAGGTGTATCGGAAGCATCCTTCTCGTCCAGTAATTGTTTTATTGTAAGATACGCCCAGAGCCGCTCCAACGGGTAGTATTCATTCTTCTCAACAGGAACGGGAATTTTTATTTTCTTGTCAAACTTTTTCTGTTTAAAACAAAGTAAATGTTTTTATTGTAATATATATTATATGTTTTAGTATTCTAATGATCTGATGTTAAATAGCGGTGTGGTTTAAGATAGTGAACACCCTAAACCTAAATGGTGGTAAAACCTATGTCTCAAGCGCAGATGCTGGAATACACCAACATTTATTAGACAGTTTTTTTTGTGGCACGGTAAAATTACTACACTATGCCCGATGGTAAGCACAATACAGTCCAAAAACAATGTCAACCACCGAGTGACACACTATTCATCGCCGGTCGCCGCTGTCATGCCGGCCTGCGAAAAGATGGTTATGCACAGGCCGATCCCGAAACGCGACCCGCAGAAGCGAATCACTATGACGGGCTTTTTCGCCATATACATGGTGGTTGCGACTCAGTCAGGCTGCAAAAGCCTACCACCCCGCTTTCGCCATTACCTCGTTCGTTATTCAACAGGGTGCACCACGTGCAGGTGAAGTTGGCTTGGGTGTCTCAAGTCTTATGATGTTATTCGACACCCCTTACACCCCTAAAATTTGTGGGTGGTAGTGGACAAGTGGACTAAGAAAAAGCCCTATCATAATGCTATGGTTTATGACGATGCTTTCCTTCATCGAAAGCTCCTACTCAGTTACAAGTATTCGAACCTACGGTGATCAGAACGATGTCCGAATACCTTACCAACCAAGCCATCATCGCTTCGTAACGATCATTTAACGAACCTATACTGCATTGAAACTAAACCAAGAACTTCTGGCAAGAAGGTATCCTTTTTATAGTATAGTATTTTGCATCGTAAGTGAAATATATGTTCGGATAGAATACGTTATTAGAATAAACTTAATTAAGGAAATTAATTTCTATAAGCTAGGTACCGGTATGTTCCGTAGAGTTTTAGTAAAATCTACTGATGCTCTAACTAAAATGCTCTTTTTTTTTTAATTTGGTTCCCAAATAAGACATCGCATCAAAAATAATGGCGCACCTCAGATTATCGAACAATAGATATAAATATATCTTAAAGACATGACTACAACTTGCTTATTAATAAAAATATACGTCACAAATTTTATCAAACTATGCTTAGAAGCAGCTTTTTAGTTTTGATTTAAATTAATTCAAACAATTAAATATATCAACAAATTGGTTCAAACATACGATTCAGACGAGAGTGTTGGTCAATATTTCTTCTGAATTATGGCGCCATGAAAATTTTCCTATTAATAACGCGACTGCCAGGTCCTACATTACAGTCTTAAATTATTGAGAAGCAGCTTTTTAGTTTTGATTTAAATTAACTCAATCAATTAAATATATCAACAAATTGGTTCAAACATACGATTCAGACGAAAGTGTTGGTCAATATTTCTTCTGCATTATGGCGCCATGAAAATTTTCATATTAATAACGCGACTGCCAGGACGTGGTATTACAGTCTTAACTTATTGAAGTAATGCCCGGTTTCTGAGGTTCTTTAATTGTTGTTTGTCTGTTCAATAGCGTTATCGGTTCGGTAACTTGTTAAATTGCGTTTCTGAACACACAACCATACGATAAATGTCAGCAAAACTCGACGGGCCATATGACAGTTACTCTTATGGATAACTTTGTTGAGTCAATAACTATTAGTAGTTTAACCCAGTATCTCAGAAACCGGGCATTAGACGACCAAACCATGAATTAACTTATACATAAAGATTATATCGGTTGCTTTCCATCTGTTGCTTGGGGTTCTCATTTCGTAATATAAAAGCATAGCTTCATAAAATTTTAGGAAATATGAAATAAATGAAAGATATTTGGATAAAATAAGACATGATGTCGTTAGAGTATTTTGAAAAGATTCTAAATACTAAAAATCTTTCTAAATACATATCGATATTTTATATATATTATTATATATTTATAAAAAAAAATTAGAAACTGAATATAACGCTGACTTTTTACCGACTTTATTACCAGTCAACATTCTACTATTCTAATAAATAGCAACATTATTTTTTTAGTGAGACACTAATATTGACCAAATATTTAAACTTCAGTTTCAATATGTTGTAATTATTTTTAGGTATAAAATCTTTGGTGAAGTCTTTATTAAATGTTCATTGTAATTGGGATCCAGTTATAATATGTATTTGTCATGATGTATTGTTAAAGATATGCGGTAAAATAATACGTTTAGATAATTAATTAGGTAAAGATTCTCACCCTGGTATAGCCGTCATCTTTTACCCCACACCATCCGTGAATCTCAGCATCTAGTTCAGTTGCAGTATTTGCAATGCGTCCAGCGACAACTAGTTCCGAACCAGCGTAGAAACTGCGGAATTTGTGCTTAGTCGTTGTTTCTTCGTCGACCTATAATAAAGCCTTACTAATATTATAAATGCGAAAGTGAGTTTGTATTATTTTTTGTTTTCATGCGGTAACTACTCAGCCGAGTATCATTAAATTTTGCATAAGCATTGTCACGGCTCAGAAATTAACATAGGCTAATTTACATCCAGAAAAATCTATACTGTTCTTGAGAGATAGATACAGCAAATATATATTACGCAAGCGAAGCCGCGAGTAAAAGGTAGTACAAAATAAAATAAGGTGCACAGACAATGCGCAACATTAGTATCCATATACATCGTTTGATTTAATATACAATTTCATTTTAAAAAATCGTTTTACTTTTATTGTCATGTACAACGTTAGAAATTCTACTTTACTTTTGTTCTTTCATACATTACCAGCACCATAAAATACAATTGTCTAAAATATTATATCAAAAAATTATATTAGTGATAAAGATTGCCATTTAAAAAACAATGAAGACTAAATGAGTCATTAAATTTTCTGCTATGTGTATCTCATTACATATTTGAATTTAATTTGAATTAAATTGTAAAGGAAACAAGAATTATGCAATAATTCACCTGATCAGCTGCATAAACAAACTTGACATTAGCAAGTAAGGGCGAAGATACTTGTCGGTAAAAGTCACGCAGTTGGAGTGCAGTGTCCGATGCCTCGTATATGTGTCGCGAAAACCCTTCGTTTCGAAGGCTTAACTTTCGCAAAAACTTATGGTCAGCATCGTCACCTACAAAATTAAACTTATATTTAATAACTGCGAAACACTATTTTATTTCAAACCAACTGTTATCTGCGAATTTGTTTTAATGAAAATGGTAATGGTTTTATTGTATCATGGAAACTGAATTAAAACTTAACCGAATTAATTAAGGGTCGTGTTTTATTTTTTCTGGTGAATTGTATAAATACATCTTAATAAATACAACTTTCTCATTAGTCCAGTGAAGCTGTAAAGACCTTGCCAAGTCAATAGCATAGTCAGTTCGAAAAAAAAAACAACTTTCTCAGCGATATTAAGACTCTTCAGTACAATACTATAATTATTACATAGAAATACATATACTTAGAAAAATGTAATGATATTCTAGTCTTCTCAAAATTGGTTGAGCCATTACAGAAATTAGTCAGAATAAACAGAAAATACTTTATTTTACTTATATCTCTAGATTTTATATATAATAATAATACTTAAATTTAAATCTACGACGATAATAATTTAGAGGGTAATGGAGCAATTATTATATTTGTTTTTAAACATACCTAAACCAAGGCAGAATGTAGCTGCTTTGTTTTCTCCATAATTCTTTTCTGTGAAATGGTTTATAATAGTTTTTGTATTTATTTCACCCTCAGTTGCTTCGCCGTCTGTCAGGAAAATGATAATAGGTTCCTTACTGCAATTAACGCATTATACCTAAGTAATATAAAATAAGTTGTGGAAGACATCATTAGGCTGTAGTTAGACAACGCGAAAAATTTCTTGCGGTTACCGCGCATCTATTGTCCTAGTCCTGTCGTCCTAGACGCATACTTACGTTCAATAAACTTTAGACTCTATTTACTAAGCCACAATATTTTAAATTACTTAAAGTCCTCCGCATAGTATTACTTAGCGAAACGGAAATGGTTTTATTGTTACTATAATGTTATAAGTAACTGCCAATAAACTAAAGCATATTCTACTATAACTCCCGAAACGTCATAGAGTTGTGGGCGGTCAATAATTCGTTTCATATAAACGCGGCCTTATTCCACTGTTGATTACGCATTGTCTGTTATTATTATTGACAATAATAATGATCGGCCAGTGTTATCGCATTTTTTTTTCTCGAACTGACTACGCTATTGACCCGGCAGGGTCTTCACAGCTTCACCGGACTTTCGGGGTTATCGCAATGAGCGGACAACCAATTATTATGCAACAGCTATAGTCGACGCATTTTAAACTAAGTCGTGGGGCAATAAATGTCACCGACACTAGGAATGAACACGCAATGTGAAGGTCACGATGACGCATCGAACCCCGTGCGCAGGTAGCTAATTATCGATAACGGGTACATTGCGTGTTCATTCCTAGTGTCGGTGACATTTATTGCCCCACGTAGCTGTGCCTGCGACTTCGTCCGCGTGGATACCAATGTACAAAACAGTGACTGATAAAGTCATCGGAAATTACTATCTAATTTTCTCGCGTACTTAAGTCGCGTTATCTTTAAAATTACAATAACTTTTGATAGACCGAACCGATTTTAATGAAATAAAGACTAAATGTTACTTGAAGATGTGCTTTATAATTTTATTGAAGAGGTTTTATCATGAATGCAGTACTTTACGAGTGATGCGTGTTGAAATTAATAGATACACAGACATTTAAAAAAATATTATTTCTTCACAAAAATCAAAAAGTTAGATCTACGTTCTTATTATATGTATAGAAAATTATTTTCCTTCTAAACTTTCCCGAAATCGTTCTAACACTGATATTATAAACGAAAGTCTTTCGTACGATACGATCTCTTCAAACAAACGTTGATTTCGTGTAAATTCATAAACCAAACTTAGGAGGAAAATTCGTCATATTTTATTCCAAAAACCGTGACAAGCAGATCGAAGCTCAGTTATTGGCGTGATGTACCTACTTACGCTATTCCGCGAATATGTATTCTAATACAAAACCACAAAGAACTCAATGACATCTTCGAGCTGATCAACTTACTAAAACTCTAAATCAGACTGGAAGGTAACTTACAGCTTGCATCGGTACTTCTAGTAGCATGAACTTTTACACAGGAGTTTCTAATAATGACCCAAAACATCGATTAAAAACGCCATATGAAAACTATACAGACTGGAAAGAAAAACATTCAATACTAACTGCGTTATTACACGTTCAAATCATCGTGATAAATATGTCAACAGACATCGAAATTTTGACTAGATTAGAGTGCAAAGCAAATATTAAGTCTTCGTTGAAATATGTCTTATCAGAGTCGCAAATGATCCGACGCGACGTAGCAAATGTCAACAGAGGGGAGAATGGGGTGATACGGCACTGCCCGACATAATATCGCCAGGCGTGAACTACTAACTAAGCTTCCTGCGTATTTATTTATAAGATCCACCGCAACATTCAAAGCACTACCTATGTTGGTCACTAGAATGAATTACAAAAATTAAATATATGTGACCAGCGATACACAAACTTTTAAAATTACTGAACACTCAAATCAACACATAAATTAGTGAAAATAAAATAGTCCACTAACTTTTCTTTTTCTTTTCTAACAATTAACGTGTTTTCATGTTATCAGTATAAAAAAAAATAATGGAAAAAAGTTAGATTTTTTCCTTACTACCGAAGATTCGGTGCATTTAATAATAAACCTCTATTTGTCATACTTAGATGTATCTACGTCTACTAGTTGCAATATTGGTACAATACTCAATAAAGTTTTTATCATTAATAAAAAAAAAAACAGCTCAATTTGAATAAAAATAACAATGTTATAGAAGAGGAAAACATTTAATATCGTTCTTTTTCACACAAAAATTTAATTTGTTGTATCAATGCTATGATTTGATAAGTTTTTGGACAATTATACTAATGCGTTATTTTCACTAAATTGATTGTGCTAATGATCATATTTATAACAGTGGAATTAGTTTACATGCAAAATAGTTACACGATACAGAGACAAATGCAACTGTGTCCAAAATTTTGCTGGATTTCTACGAAACACTTCACGACTTACTTTTTAGGCATACCTAACCATTTGACTACGGACCTCATCATTTACAATAAATTGACTTAAAAGCATCTATTTTTTGCTATATGAAAAACCAATTCTCATATAAAAGTAGTAAATTCAATAAACATTTGAACATACCGCCAAAAGCGTCAAGTCTGCTGATAATAACTCTAGCTTTCTCAATGTTATCTGATGTGGCTTGATATGGTTCAACTAGATTTAACGGTTGCTGAGCATCGTTGTAATAGTATTGGCGTTTAGGTGGTTCCTTATCAGCTTCCGAGAGGTCATGAACCTGGGGATACATTAGTCTACTTTATACACATATACAAATTAAATGATAAAGGCCTACAGTTGTGTGCGTATCATGTAGAAATTGTTGGACAGATTTATATTTTTTATAATTTTACTTCTAATACCTTAGCCCTTATTTAAAAAAAATATAGATATTCTTATTTGATGCAAAGTTATAATTATTTTTAGAAAAGGTTTCTTTATAAGCACTACGAGTTCAATGATTCTATATGAAGTGAAAGAAATTTTGTATGTATACTATTTTTTTTCTTTTCAGTTTTACTTATATTTTCCCTCGTTACATAAAATATTAAGACGCTAGAATGATATGATAATAAATAACCAAGACCAAGTATCAACTACAAAATATAAAAATTATGTCAGGAAGAGAATGGTAAGTAAGTTTTCCTTATTCACGCATATCATTTTTGAAAAGCGAGCAACTTGATTGCTCTTGGTAAAATGAAACAACGTCAAGAAATTACAAGAATACAACATAGAAACTAAGTGGCAATAAATTTTCAAAGTGCAACAAAGTTTTCAGTGGAATTACCAACTTCTACATAAGTTTAAAATTTAATTAATCGGTAAAAAGCTGTAATTAATCTTTATATATAAATTTCTTCTGTACGTGTGTATGTCACTGAACTCCTCTTAAACGGGTGGACCGATTTTGATGAAATTTTGTATGCGTATCCCAGTGGATCCGAGAATGGTTTAGATTCATAAATGGACCCGGCAGGTGGCGCGACGGTTGAATTTTAGATTATTTTTTTATTATCAAGGCAGGAGAACGTCCCTCCGACCCGCTAGTATAACATATAAAATGGAATACAATATACTCAAGCGATCCTTCAACTAGACATAAAAGTGTTGCCCGAATTATAGAAACAATATTATTATTGTGACATTTTAGTGAAAAGTATAAAATGTAATTGTTAAAATAAGCAATATACAAGTTTAATATATTACGTCAAAGTGCGTAAAGTGGAATAACAGTATACCTTCGGATTAAATACATTGTCAAATGTCAATAATGTTATATAGTAGTAGGTTTTAATTTACTTGTGAATATCTAAAATTGCTTAATTTATTGACATCATCCTAATGAATTATACCCACGAAATCTATAATTCATTACCAAATGTCTTTGCCGGCAAATAAAAATACAATAAATTAGAACAATAGAACAAGAACTATCAACTTAGAGCAGTGTTAGACAATATTTAAATTTAAATAGTGTCTATTTATAAACAAGGGTCAGACACTCTTTTGTGATGAAACCTTTTTTAAGCAAGAGTTCAATGCGTATTACATTTGTTTGTAATAACACGGACTATGTTCTGTAGAGATGTACGCTCAGTATCCTACACATGTATTATATCAAAATAGAATCAAGGTAAGAATACCTAAAGTAAAGTTAGTGAATTAAAGCGTTACTTACCGAGACTGTTGAATCAAAGTCTACGATGCTAAAATAGTCACCAGGGTTCAGTTCGTTTAGAATAGTCTGCATAGCTTGTTGCAGCTGCTCTATTTTACGTCCCATCATGGAG
>MU158880.1:217166-231106 GCA_015888305.1 Antheraea pernyi | reverse complement strand
TTTTACACACATATCATTTTTCACATAGTCCATCCATACCTTTTTCTGTCTTCCTCTACTCGTATATCCGTCCACCATCATACTCAGCTAGTTTCTAGTTACATGGTTTTTATATCTCCTCATGACATGCCCATACCATACTAACCTATTACTCCTCAACTTCTCTGTCACTGGTGTTATTTTCAAACTTCCTCTGATATAATAATTCTTACTAATCTTATCCATTCTAGTCACACCACATATCCACCTTAACATTCGCATTTCTGCCACATATAATTTTCTCTCATCCGTCTCTTTCGTAGCCCAGCACTCGGATGCATACAGCATGACCGGTCTTATCATAGTTTTATAAAACCTCCCTTTGAGTTTCAAAGGAATTCGTGGGTCACAAGCTATCCCAGACACATTTCACCATTTCATCCATCCTGCATTTATCCTATTCCTTACGTCCTTATCAATGCCACCATCGTTTTGTATCAATGAACCGAGATACCAAAAATTGGAGAAGGCTGGTAAGGATACCACTGAAGTCGCAAAACAAATTTTCAGTTTTTGTTCTACTAATTTTCAAACCAACATTCTCCAGTTTTTCTCGGCATTTTTCCAGCCTGCTCTGAACTTCAGCAGCAATTTGTCCAATAAGAACAATATCATCAGCAAACAGCATACACCAAGGTGTATCCTCCTGTATGTTTGGAGAAGAATGTATGTAATATAAATATATAAGTTCTTTCCAGACTCAATGTTAATTTCTTATCTATATACTTAAGCGTAATTTCAACATTACTATCTGTTTGTAATACATATATAGCACAATATACAATATTAATATTATAACTGAAACTCCCAAGAAAAGAGAAATAAGAGGCTGCGTTACAAACTTTGAGAACAAGTGTAATGTTAAACAAAGCTCTCAAGCGCGTAATACCCGAACGCCGCGTTCCAGTTGGAACGTCTCGGAATTGTTGTGAACAATGCAAAATAGGTGTCGTGTAATTTTCAAACAACAAAATTATGTGCTGCGTAGAGGCTTGTAATAAATTTGTGTATTCGCAGGTTTAAACTGAACGTGACATTTTATTTTTGTATTTGTTAATTTATGATAGGAAAACTTCTATAAGCGGGTTATATGTATTAATCTTTAACATTACAATTATGTCAGTCGTTTATAAAATCCGGTTTTTTGAACATATGCTAAAGTAGCAGCCGCTCGCGACTTCGGCTGCATTACACGATATTTTATCTTCGTTTAAGTCTAACGTAACTCTAGTTTATGTAGGAAAACCAGAGAAGAAAAACCAAGATTGGTTTGACGATTCCGATGTTGACATCATGGCACTCCTGCAAGAATCTAGGCAGTTAATGAAATTCTCCACAACAGATGACCGCCGAAAAATGATTCAACGTCAACTCCAGTGTAAGATTCGGGCTCTTAAAGACCGTTGGTGGATGATGAAAGCTTTAGAGTTGGAACATCTCGCTGAAATTAAACAAACAGGTCTCTTTTTTCAGTCGCTTAAGACCATCTTTGGCCCACGCTTCAAAAAAACTTCACCTATCTACTCACGCGATAAATTGAAACGATTGACTGATCGCAGTGATGTGCTACACCGCTGGGCTGAACATTTTAGTGACGTACTAAACCCAACGGGTCATGACGCGGATCTCACATACATTACGGCTCTTCCAACGCTGCCTTTATCTCCGGAGTTTGATAATCCTCCATCCTTTGAAGAGTTTTTAGCTGCGATAAATCGTTTAAAGAATGGTAAATCTGCAGGCTCAGATGGTCTACCAGCGGAACTATATAAATATGGAGGATCGAGTGTTCAAAATAGACTATTTGAACTAATAATACGAATTTGGGATGCCGGTGAAATACCCCAAGACTGGAAGGACGCCACTATCTGCAGGCTATATAAGGGAAAGGGTGATGCATCTGATTGTGGGTCATACAGGGGCATTTCTTTGCTTAGTGCCGCTGGCAAGGTTTTGGCTCATATTATTAACCAGAGACTGGCAAAGTTGACTGAATATGTATTGCCTGAAAGCCAGTGTGGGTTCCGTCGGGGTAGAGGGACCGTCGATGCTATCTTCATCGTAAAACAATTACAGGAAAAGAGTCTGGAACAACATCAACCACTCAATATGTGTTTTGTCGATTTGGAGAAAGCTTTCGACCGGGTACCGAGATCTGCCCTCTGGATTGTACTTACTAAAGCTGGTTGTCCTGAGAAATTCGTTAATTTAGTGCGTCAATTTCATGATGGTATGATGGCCAGAGTGCAGCATGAGAACGACTTCACTGATCAATTTTCGGTAACCAGTGGTGTCAAACAAGGTTGTGTGATGGCGCCATCTCTCTTTGCCCTTTACTTTGCTTTTGTACTGAGAAACGCTTATACTGACGGCACTGGGCACATAATCCTTAGTATGCGAACAGATAAAGGCGTTTTTGACGTAGGTCGATTTAGAGCGAAAAGATCGGTACACGAGCTCTCTATCACGGACGTTCTTTATGCTGATGACATTTGTTTGATGGCCAGTGATGTCAACAACTTGCAGTACTTCTTGAACCGCCTCAGTGAATCATGTCAAAGATTCGGCTTGATCATTAGTTTATCTAAAACTCAGTTGCTTAAACAACCTGCACGCGGTATGTCACCAGACCTAACATCTTTATCACTGAATGGTAATACATTGGAGGAAGTAAAATCCTTTCGGTATCTCGGTAGTTTTATTGGTAGTGATAACCGCCTTGAAACCGAAATTTCCTCACGCCTTGCCAACACTGCGACATCTTTCGGAAAATTTCGCAAAAGAGTTTGGGACTCTTACGACTACATACTAAGATCGCTGTGTATAAAGCAATAATTTTGCCTATCCTGTTGTATGCCACTGAGACTTGGTGTCTTTATAAGGGTGATATAAAGCCCCTTGACTCTTTCCATATGAGGTGCTTAAGATCAATACTTCGAATAAGAGGGCAGGACCGAGTTCCAAATTTAGATGTATTAAGAATGTCGCAGCTCTGTGATATTGAATCCTTGCTTATTAAAGGACAACTAAGATGGTGCGGACATCTTGTTCGTATGGATGACTCCAGGCTGCCTAAACCCGTCTTCTATTCACAGCTCAAAGAAGGAAAACGCACTCCTGGAGGTCAGCTATTGCGTTACAAGGATGTCTTAAAGCGCCATCTAACTGCATGTAATATTCCGTGTGAGGGTTGGGAGGATCTCGCAAAACAGAGATGAGAATGGCGCAGCTCTGTTCACAAGGCAGTTACTTTGGAAGAAAAGCGGTTACAAGAACTAGATGCGAAACGCCTTATAAGTAAAACCCGCTCAAAGCCTTCCTATACCAACACTTACAATACTGACGGTCAATTGCACTGTGCGCCCTGCAACAAGATCTTCAAGACGAAGTCTGGTTTCGCGAGTCATATACGTGCTCACAATCGAAGTAAGTAAGGTTCGCCATTGACGGACACGTCAAGGAGGCTCATATATCATATAAGTATAATAAATAATACTTAAAAAAAAACTAAAAAAAACACGCTTTCATAAAAAATCCAACTAAAAAACAGATATCAGTATTTTTATCATTTTTTGTCACTTTTTACAAAAATATACATTTATTTCTAATTTACACTATTCTTAATCCAAATTTATTAAATTTTATTTTCTATTTTTTAGTTGGATTTTTTATGAAAGCGTGTTTTTTTAGTTTATTTGAACTATTATTTATTTTTCATTTTTTAGATAATTTTTTTTCTTTTTTTTTTCGGGTTATTGCAATGTCATCAACCTTTGATAGGTGTGCAAATTTTGAATTAAATCTGACAGTTCAAAGTAGGACAAAATCGAGTTGGGGTCGGTTACAAACATACATACATACAGGTGAAGCAAATAAAAGCGTGATAAAAAGGAGATTCTTTTTTAAGTAGGTACAGTTAATGGAATCGTTGAATGATCTAATGTGAGAATAACTATTAAAATACTTCTAATCTCTATGAGCCCTAGTGTTGGGCCAAAGGATTGTTCTTGAAAAAAGGTAACGGGAAATCATTGGTAAATAAAAATAATGTAAGGTAAATTTAAGGTAACATTTAAAACTTACGAGCGTCGCTTTTGGTGGCATCTACTTCATTACCAGTTCTGATTTCTGGCACTCGTAGTTCGGTAATATTTGCCGTTTCCTTAATGTATACAGTGACTGTGAATTTGGGAACGAGAGAGCCCGGCTGGCATGTAATCGCATGGTTGTAAACGTCGATACGACGATTTAGTAATTCCTCGTATGTCAGATTGAAAATTGCTGTCGAAGCGGCTTCTACATTTACAGTCACCGTGAAATGGTTCGAGTCGCGAGCTCTGAAATTATTTCATTATCTACTATGAAGAAAAAAAAACAATAAAAATAAATCATACTGTATACACTCCTTTTCAATCTTTTTGGCCGCTCAAAATGTAGTAAGTTTTGACTTGTGAGTAATGTAGTCAAGAGTTTAATGTTATACATATACATAATATAATACGTACTTATACGTAAACTTGTGCGCATTCAAAGCGGTCAAATAAATTAGCGGGGACTTTAGCCACATTACTGTCAATTCACATACTTCCATTACAAAGGAACAACAACGACAATAATACCGATTAATTAAATGAAATATTCTCTGTTTATAATTAATAGAAGTAAATGTCAAAGTACATTCGGAAATGTCAAAAAAGATTTTTATGTATTTCTCGATGCATTATAGCTTTAAACAGACAAATAAAAAAAATGTCTGCATCTGAATATTATTTAGTTTTTTTTATTCTCATAAAATTTGTGGAGTTTGCGTTGACGTCTGTGATACATTCTCAAGACTAGTATAGAAGTCAACGTGAGCTTAAATTGGAGCCATCCGTGAGATTTCAATTTTGTAAATAATTTATGTAAAGTTTTTTGGAGAATAAATTATTATTTTTATAATCTAGTTAAGGTTTTCAATTAATAAAATGTTATGCATTAGTACTTAGCAGCGATGTGGGCTGCGCCAAAACCATGTGTAACGGCATCTTGGTAGATATGTTTAGCCTCCTCTTTTTCTTTTACATACGCCTTATACGACTTCCCATCGATAGTCCTGTAAAAACATATACCACGGTTAAATTGGATTTCGTTCACAAAATAGTTTTAAATAACACTAGCAGCCACCGCCTTTCTGCGCTTGTATCTTCATTAAAGCATAGTTGCCCGCCTCGGTTTCCCTCGAGTGTACTAACAAAAGAAATATCATCCCTTTACAGTACAACCATTTAATGAAATAGAATAGCAACTAAACATCAATTTTAAAATTTTGACAATATCTAGAAAGTTCTAACAAGAGAGCTACCATCGTGTTGGAACATTGAAATTATTCACACGTTACTTATTATGTAAAATATGTTGTAATCTCCATTGAAATAAAACATTGACACTGGCAAGTGCTTCTGCGGAGCCAAAACAAGAAAAACGATTATCTATCTATCTATCAGTATTAGGTGGATAATTCTTCCATAATTTTTGTTTTGTTATGAATTCAATGTTTACGCAGATTTATGAAGAAAAATTAAAAGCCGCTTAATGACAGTCTAAGGACGCGTCAAAAACCCCTTTTGCCACATTATCACACTACTCAAACTTTTTAGAATGAAGCAGTATATTTTTTTTAATTATAGCATTATTAACTTTTTCTTGTGGTTTTGTTCTTATTACTATGAATTCAGCCTATTCCTCATTTTTCTGAATGATAAGCAACCTATGTCATTTTTTAGTCTCACTGTTTAATCAAAATATGTTAATCCGTAAAGAAGTTAAGGCGAGAAAGTGTAACATACAAACAAATTCACATGCGCATTTATAATATTAGGCTTACATAACGAATCCGCTTATGAACGCTGTTTCTGGCAGCAACACCCTAAAATTGGCCTCCTGAGCACGCTTCGCAGGATTCTTAACGCGCGCCACCACTGCAGTGTGTGCATATCTCATTGATATCGTTGATTTTATATCCATCTCCAGCAGTTTGATTGATGGAGTGTGCTCTTCCGTAGTTGGGTCCGTGCTTGATGAAGGTGTTGGCGTCGGATCCGATAGAATTGTATCTGTGGTCTGTGAACAAGTACACGTCAGTACCTAAACATTTCAAACGATAGAATAAGATAAATTACAAAAAACATAAAATCATTTATTTTTGTACATATGTTTCTTAAAAATTGTGCCCATACTGGTAGTTAAAAAAAATGACGAAACAGTATTATTTCTGGTGCATATTTCAGTCATATTATAAGTTCATCATTGAGATACTTAATTTTCTTAGCTCATGTTCCAGGTCAACCCGTAAACAGTATTTGTAAGGTTTCAGTTTTGAATTTTTTTTAAGATATCGATTTTTGGCGATGTCAGTATTTTTTTTATTGAAAATTGGATGACGCGATCTGCCAAATAATTTTGAAAACCTATAATAAAGGTTCAGAAATTTTATGCTTGAACATGCCTATGTCAGAACCTTCGATTAGCAAAATACTTTTGTGATAACCTTTTTATTAAGGAAGGCTGCTATGAAGCCATGTGCTTCAAGCTTCAGACGGTTCGCAGTAACCATAAAGATAATGTAATCTAGTAAATCGGTAAGCAAATTACACTGAGAGGAACTGCTATTTACGTAATAAGTTATTTCGTTATTATTAATTACTTACCTCATCAAACTTCGAAACCACCATAGTATCCTGGACAGGTACCGCAGCTGCCTGAGCAACGACGATCAACAGCCATAAGTGGCCCAGTACCACCAAAGGCCTTGCCAGTGTCATCCTGACCTAAAATATAACATTGTTGTTTAAACATGTTTTAGTCAAATGCAATTATAGGGGTGGGGTAGAGTAATGACATTAGAACTAAAGAGCTGTAGATACGTCATATGCGCTTATTTTTGACGGCTGCCTCGTCAATCCGCCCGTATCTAAGCAACATATAACTATTTCTTTTTCACCACCGATATTGAAAATATGCCATCTTACTTCCACATTTGATCTAAGACAGTGTGACGTTACAATATAACTTTACGTATGTGTGCATTAACGTGCCATTTGTTTTGTTAAAATACCATCTAGGTAACGTATTTACATCTTTTTAGTTATAATATCAATGGAGTAGACAATGGACTCTGTTGGCTGAACATTTCGTATGCAAAGAAAATTAATAAAGCATAAATTAATTATAGGAAGTCGCGAGAACAACTAACAAGTATTAAGAAATACGTATGTTCACCCACTGGTTGAAAATTCAACCACAATCGTTGTCAAAACCAGTCCTAAAATAAATAAATAAAATTATACAGCAACTAAAAAATAAATTTGTATCTGAAATTTGAATTCGATTTATTCTTGTCTATTGGGAATTTCACAATAATCAATAATTTCAATTATAATAATTCTGCATCTCCGGACAACTAAACTAAAAAATACACGTATTCAAAGGCAGGAAAAAACTAGCACTAGCACTAAGGCTCGTCCATAGATTCTATACAGAGTTAACAATCATGAGAGAAAAAGGTACTGAACTGTCTTATCTTCATCTATTTATGATATGATAAACAAGAAAACGAAAATTCAATGAAAAAAAATTATAAAAATTTAAGGTATGTTTGATACAAATTGTATTTTTAGGAAAACAGTTTATAAGAATTTTTATACAAAGTAAAAAAACCTATGAACGAACCGAAATCTATGAACTAAAGCGATGGGCAATTCCATGGATATTCCAAACACGCTAAGCGTAAAAAGGCATTTGGTTTCACGGACAGTTAATCGAATTGACAGACGAGTTTTGACTAAAGCTATTATCCAATTAACATAGCTAGACGAAGACTAAACAATGCCCTAATACCTTGTGGTTCCGTCAAGGTTATTTCTTCAGCCAAAAGTTCACGCTTATAATTAGATTCTAAACCCAAAGTCAAAGCCGTCCGAGCACACGACCACTAAACCATTATTGGAATAACAGTCACTAATGTTAGTAGGTATATAGATAATACTCGGATTTTTATGTTTACATAATTATAATTAAATTCTCGGACGTCAAATACTATCGTCAGTTTGTCTGTGATAAGTAAGTTCGTTGATAGCATTGTTAAGTCTTTTCTTTTATATCATTGGAGGCAAACGGACAGGAGGGTCACCTGATGTTAAGTGATCACCACCGTCCTTAGACACTTGCTACACCAGGGAAGTCGCAAGTGCGTTGCGAACCTGTCTTGGGGAGAGGGAGAGTTAGGCAAAGGGGAAGGGGAGGAGAGGTGGGCTTCCGGTCTTCTCCCTGACCGAATGAAAAGTATCAATGCAGGCACTGTTACTTCACGTCGATTTTCTGTGAAAGGGTGGTACTACCCCGGTCGAGCCGGCCCTTTCATGTTGAAACCAATAATAGCTTCAGCGTAGATCTACCACCGACAGCGTAGCTCTACCACTGATGTACTAAGTATGGTTAAATTAGTAATTACATTTAGAATAAGACCTGGGGAGATTCGAATTAGAAATTCAAACGTTTTTTTTTTGTTGCAGTGAGACGTGGCAGGGAACAATCAGTTCCAGGCGATAGTTGCAAAGTAATGTCCACTCCACTATTGAATGATGGATTTCCGCAAAGTAACGCTTTCAACATTCAGAGATTTATTCTGCTTAAACTTAAAATATACATACACTTTAATTACGTTTTTATGACCAACCGAGTGAATCAAAACCATGAAATAGTTAGAATTTCAAACGTTCTTTTTTTGTAGTGAGACGATAATCAATCCGCCAATCAATTCCAGGCGGAAGTGTAAAGTAACGTCCACTCTAGTATAGAACAAATAGCAAAGATCTTTGAACACACTAAAGTAACGCAATCAAAACGTGATAGTTCATCAATAGAATTACTATGAGGAAATCCCAAAGACGTTCGAATTGAATAAGGAAAATCATAATCTTCAAACATGATTTTATCTCGCCGATGATTCAATAATATTGTTACAAAATATAATATACAGTATCGTATTTAGTTCTCATGTATACAGCTCGTTAATTCAGAAACTTTACGCGCATTAAAAGCAATTTTCTTTGCATCAGTCGGTAGGTAACGTTAGTTATTGCATAAACACAAAGAGATAAAAGTATATACAAGAGCTATTAATAAAATTTTAAACAAAAAATTTCGTATCATTCGAATTTATGTTTCTATTGGAATCATAATTGGCATTTAATTAAATTGCACCTACAAAAAGCCAAATCCGCTTGCGGTTATTTTAGCTGCTCGAGGTTAAACATTGAAACCACATGCAAATTACCATGTCGTTGTCTTGTTTCTATGTCTATATTCCTACTGATTTGGCTTACTATCTTTACAATTGCGGGTTTTCGAAACGGTTAAAAAATTATATATTTCCATTAAATTCAGAATGGCAGAGTAAATATGTAAAGTTGGCTTACCCGTGTATATTTCGCATTTAATTATGATTTTATAAAAGACATATGTGGTTTCTGAAAATATCATACCTTGACAAGAGAACTTATAGTCTATAATGTACACTAATTAGACATTGAATTTCACTATTATAGCTTTATAATACTCACAAATAAAATATTGTAATATTTTGCCTAGTTTATGATTTTGGTTCACTGGGTTTGTCTTAGAAAAAATAGTCAACAATACCGTTTGAAGTAATTATTACTTGTTCGTTTAACAAACACTAAATGAAGTTACTAATAATAATTACTATAGAAGTTAAAAAATAACAATTACAATAAAATAATCACATATAAATCCGTTTTTAATAAAATTTTAAAGCTCTTATAGAGATTCCTGGAAACTTGTAATATACCAATTTACCGGTTCTCTAATAATTAATGGTAGGTTTTTTGCTAATATCGAACAACCGCTATATTTTATGGAAATTATTATAGTGAATAAAACAACGGTAAAAAATTAGTAATTTCATTATTATTCATGTAGGTTCTTTAAGAAAAACATTTGGTTAATGAATATTGTGATATTTTGGTACTAAAAAAACTTTCTTAGCGTACAACCTATTAAAATTACAGAACACAATATAGTACACGATACTATGTTAACAAAAGTCCACATAGCATATATACCTACAATATAATACTTCATTCTTCATTAATAACCGGAATGTGGAAAAAACCTAGCCGTATATCTATTTATATGAGACTTGAAATGGCAAGAGCTGTTATGGTTGTCAGAGGTTAAACCCGAAACATGGCTGCGCTGGCGACAAGACGTCTTCAATGTTTTTATGTATTTTATGTTTTTATCTATCCAGATTCTTTAAATATTGTTATATATAAATTAAAACGACATTGAACATAAATATATACATAAACTATATATTATTCTTTACAGTTGGATGTTTTAAATATATATTGCACAGCTTTTTCCCACACTATATCTCTCTATTACCTAAATAATGATACTTGGATATACCGCTATTGGTTAATTTTAATAGTTTTTTAAAATACAAACATTTTATGTCCATTTTGTTTACTATTGACCTCAACAGTTGTTCAAAACTTAAGTATCGAGCAGCATACGTCATCGTAGTTATATCATAAGGGCTTAATTTTTTATGTACGAGTACTTACCTATTATTAGAGAGAAAATTTAAAAGATTTTATCTTTCCTTACTATATATAACCTAATAAAATACACTAAAAAGAGGTCATATACATCTGTAATTTAAAAAAGAATGATGTCAATCGGTTAAGTGACCTTTTAATTTTAAAAACATAAACATCGTTTATAGTAAAGATAATATATATAGTAAAGATGGACAGATATTACAGAATACATTCCCAATCTCCATCAATAGTAAAGTAGAATAAATTAAGTGATTTGAATAAAAAAAACTTCTTGTAGATTATACAGTACTTATTATTAAGATAAGACTTTAATACGGGTGTAAATATATCAACAAATCTAATAGACGCTACATGTAGAGAGAGTCAAAGATTCTATTTAACGATAAATATTATCAATAATAGTCGAATAGTATCAACGAACACAGTATATGCATTAAAAATGCTAATTTTATAACGGGATCATAACAGAAAACATACAATTTGTGTCAACGGTGATTTAGTCATCGTATGAGAAGTGAATTCGTAATAAGGATTGGAATTTAAAAAAAAATGGGATTTTTTTATGTACCGCTATGTATAAAACTATAGCTAGATATTTTATTGATAACGGATTTGAAAGATTTTTTTTAAAATAACGATTGTGTATCACATAACAGAACAACTGCAACTACTTATAAGATTTTGTTGTACAACTTAATAATATACGTTTTATAAGCATTTATAAACTACATTTATAACTTTAATGTTCAAAGAGTAGTAAAAATCTTGAGTATATTTTTTTACAACATCAGTCCAATACACAATTTTAAAGAATGAACAAATACGTAGGTTCATATTATATTGTTACAACTTGTCGTCGAAGAATAGATGTTTTATAAAACGACAACAAGAAATGTACTTTTGCCGATTAAATACTGGTTAGTTGGCTTTAACTGAACTCAAGTCATATGATATTAAAAGAAGGATGACAATGGTACTCACTTGATTGTTTACTGTTAACAAGATGATTGCATAAATCGCTTGTCAAGTCTGGCACGTTCCGTATACAGTATAAACAAGTATCTTGTACAGTTGGAATAAGGAGCGTCTGGCTCCGGCGTCGTCCACCGCGGAACTCGTTAGAGGTCGCCAATCGCGGTTGCTTTATGTATACAGTCAGAACGACTCAGAAGTCAGAATATCGTGTTTGTAGGTAGATATGTTTGTACACGTACGCACGGTCTCGAGTCCACGGGTTTCCCAGAATGAGATAGTGATGTTTTCATAAGTGGCCATTTGGCATTATTTCTAGAATTCTATAATTCGTTTACTATACAAAATAATATTGTTTCCTGATAACTATTATTTGTTGTTCAAAACAACAACAACTTATATAATCGAGAGTTAATTTAATCCAAGTCAACATTTACTAGACGAAATCTTTTACTGTTATAAATCTATTGTATCAAAAAGCTATCACTAATCATATGCATCAGTTCCAGAATTTGTTTAATGCCTTTGAATCTAATAAATAATTGTCATAAATCTATTTTCTTTCGCGTATTTTAACAGTTCTTAATTCTGAAATTTATAGAATATGTAGATAGCTATTTCACATTAGACATTAAGTAAGGTGTAAAGTCTTTATAATGCCATTCGCTATAAGAAAAAAGGCTATACAGGGCTGTAGCTAGAGTCGAATTTGAGGTAGGGCAGCATTGATTACAGGTAGGGCGGAAGTAAAAAATTTATCATAATTGATCTGCCCTCGAATGTCACAAACTGTGGTATGTTCGGAAATGTTTAGATACCTATCGCTATAATTATTTTATGTCAAATTATGAATAAACGATTTAATTAAAAAAGAAAAAGTAGAAAAGAAAATTGATCTAGGAAGCTCTTTATAACGAAAGTTCTTTATAACAAATAAACATATTTGTTCTGTTAATCGTCATAAAAAGTTTACTCTATGTATTAGTAAAGCTGTTTAGGTTTCTAGTTATATTAAAAAAAAATTGACAAAAACGTGTACGGCGTAAGCACAGTACAATCCAAAAACAATGGCGACCACCGAGTGACACAGTATCCATCGCCGGTCGCCGCTGTCATGCCGGCCTGCGAAAAGCTGGATATGCACAGGCTGATCCCGAAACGCGATCCGCAGAAGCGAATCACTATGACGGGCTGTTTCGCCATATACATGGTGGTTGCGACCCAGATAGGCTGTAAAACCCTACCACCCCTCTTTCGCCATTGCCTCGTTCGTTATTCAGCAGGGTGCACCACGTGCAGGTGAGGTGTGGTTGGGTGTCTCAAGTCTTATGATGTTATTCGACACCCCTTACACCCTTACGTTATGTAATACTCCTCAATTTTTAAAAATACTCTATTCGTTGTGAACGTAGTGATAAATTCTTTAAACGCGTTCAGCGGCATGTTTGGTAGAAGTTAAAGTTATGATTTCGCGTCATAACAGGCTCGTAAAGCGTGACCGAGCGTATTGTGTTTGCGTGGCTAGCGTCAAACTAGCGACCTGTGTACATGTCATATTGATATTTTGCAGCGCATCAAAATCAAAATACTCTTTATTCAATTTAGTCCCTGAGAAGGCACTTATGAACGTCAAAACTACCACCGGTTCGGAAAACAACCCAGTCATCGAGAAGAACCGGCAAGAACACTCGATCTGGTTTATCTTTTCATAATAACTAACTTTTTTTTTGATTATTAAAATGTAATAGACACATAAAGCTACATTCGTTTTTAGTGGTTGCACAGAGAGAGGCGTTACTTCCAGACGTCGCTATCGTTCACATACTGAACCACCCTGTAATAACCTTTATGTATGTACCCGCTTGACATAACACTTGAACCTACTATCCGGCAAATCGGTAATGTGTTTTGGGACTTTGTTATAAAACCTAACACTATTACCTAAAAAACTGTTACTGGTCTTAGTAAGCCTGAAACATGGAGTGAACAGTTTGTTATGGTTTCTGGTATTTGAACGATTCATAAACTTTACAAAAATTATATAATTATTGGCCCGTGTGCCAATAGATGTGAAAACCAAACTAATGGTCATAATTTCAATATACAAATAATGAAATTTGAATAATGAAGACTATAATTCACTTAAAAATACAATATAGAACATAGTTATTTCATTGTTTTGAATTTTCACTTCCTTCGGCAGTCCTTATTACTGCCTCGACTTTTTTGTTTTTAATTTGTTTCTTGGTTACCAATTTTCTAGTACTTTATATTATACTAGCCTCCGCCCGCGACTTCGTT
>MU158880.1:194130-214474 GCA_015888305.1 Antheraea pernyi | reverse complement strand
GCCAACGGAGGACGGGCAGGAGGAGGCGGTAGTTTGACCGCCTCCTCCCACCGTAGCTGGACCTAGAGAAGATGGGTCGGGGGGCCCATCTTTCTATTGCGCAGGTCCGGCGGACGGAGGAGGCGGCCGGTGTGTACCCGGCTGTCTCCTCACAGGATTAGGCCCGGCGGCAGCGATATCGCTGCTGGGTCAACCGCTGGGGCGGCACGATGAAGTCTATAGAGATCTCGTGCCGCCCCAACTTAGCGGTAGACGTACACCGTGGGGTTTTAGTCCGTGCGAGACGGACATAACCCACCCTCTCCCCCGGGAGGGTGGTGTATCCATAAGGGATTTCCCCACGTCCGTACTCGTGTCGGTTATTTGAAAAGTGATGAATTGTTAGAATTTATTCTTAACAGTTTATATTTAAATTGGCCAGTTCTCTTTTTTTAATAACCAATAATTGTTTCTATTTCTAACAATATACATATTTATATATATGTATTATTTTTATATATCAATTTCTTCTGTACGTGTGTACGTCATTGTACTCCTCCTAAACGGCTTGACCGATTATGATGAAATTTTGTGTGCGTGTTCCAGTGGAACCGAGAATGGTTTAGATTCCGAGGAACACCTTGAACTTCCTCAGTAGCTTGTCAGGGGAGAAGTACGCCCCCACAACAGCTTACTCTCCCCAGATGGCTGTTACGAACCCGGCCCCACTCTCTCTTGCCGCCAGGGCCGAACCCAGTCACGATTGCCACGGAGTCGTTCCGATCCCCAGCCCACTGCGGCTGTGAGGGAACGAAGTAGGGCTCCATGGCGACCGCGAGCCCGATACCCCACTCCGCCACTGACTGCACGAGTAAGTCCTGTGCAGCGGTGGAGTGGTTGAGGTTCACCTGGAGGAAGTTGCATATGGACCGATCCATTATTGATCCATATCAACTTCCTCCCGCCTGGCGGCCACCACCCTTGGGCGAACTCCCACTATGGGGAGGTCTCTACCCTTGGTGGTGGGGGGCCTGCAATTTCGGTCACCCATCACGTGCCCTGAGGGCCTCCCGGCGTCGGCACGTACGGCGCAGCGGGCCACCTCCGCTTTACATTCGGCCGTTTTGTGGCCCGTCGCGCCGCAGCGGTAACACCCGTCCCTCCTGCTGGACGAGGAGGAGCACATAGGGCGGGTGTGCCCCAAGCCCATACATTAATAGCACCGCATGGGCTTCTCGGCCAGCAGCTGGACGCGTACCACGCTCCACCCGATCAGGAGCTTACCCGCCTGGACAAGCTCCCGGGCTGCCGTCACGGGGAGCGTCACGTGAACTGCGCCGAGGCCCCCCCAATTCCTCTTTATTTCGCCGACCTTAAGATCGGCCACCTTGCAGCCTGCCTTCGCCGCCACGACCGTCCCGATCTCGAGGGAGGACACCGAATCGTCCCACCCGACGATCCGGGTGTCCGCCCTCTTTGTCGGGACGACGATAGTGGCGATGTCGGTCAGCGCCTTTTCGATCTGCCGGCCAGTTCGGCGGCCTTCTCCCACTCTGGCCCGGGAGCTCGATTTTCCTAGCTCCCGTGGCCATCTGCCGGACCCGAACATCCTCGACACCACCATGTCCGGCAGGGCCACGGCTTCGCACGCCTTCACTAGGACCTCCCTGTATCCTATCCCCCTGTTGGCTGCGGCATCCTGCAGCGTCACAATTACCGCAGCCGATTGGGGGACGGACGGCAGCTTCGGCCCTGGTGGCTTTGCCTCCGACTTTAGTGGCGCCTTCGAGGGTGCCGCGGCAACCGCATAGGCCTGGGCCTGCGAAGCAGGGGCCGCCTTCTTCTTCCTGCCCACTACTTTCGTCCACTCCGTCCCAATTGTGGTAGCAAGGGCAGGAAGGTCAACCCAGCTCATGCCCATCTGCGTTTTTTGGCGATAGCCTCCTGCTTTCAGGCCCAAACCTCCGCCTTGAGGTCTTCAACCTGGCGGCGGAGGTTCTTGGTGTCCCTCTGGAGCTTCCTACCTCCGTCGACTCCGTGCGATCGGCGAGCGCCTCCACCACCTCCCTGTGGGTCTTAGCTGCCCCCTTCAGCACTTTAATGCAGGGCCCCAACAGCTGCTCTGACTTCTTGACGGTGTCAAGTATGTCCGTCACCTTGATCCCCGCCAGCGTCTTCAACGTAAAGACGTCCAGGTCTTCGACGTCGATAGGCTCTGCCTCCAATTTCGCCGCTGATGCCGCCTTGGAGCCGGCCTTGGATCCAACTACCGAGGCCACGACTGAGCCGGTGTCCGAACCCGCCTCCGACTCCGCCGCACTCAGGCTGCCGGCCAAGGCCCGGTCAAACGACCCGTCGGCCTCCCCCATAACCCCGCGACCACCCCCACATTGCGGCTGACCCGCCTCGCAATCCCCCTGCGAGAGAGAACCTAAGTTAACGTTTATTCTAAGACTCTCAAAAGTATACAAATTTAAATAAACCGAAGTTGAATGACCTGTGACAAAACCTGCGAGCGGCGTCTTAGAGTTTATAACCTTCGATAATAAAACAGACAATAAACCCTTTTGTTTGTTCTAATTTCGGAAATTTATCCTTTGTTAGTTGGTTGGCTTCACTTCACCCGATGGTCATTGACAATATGTTTTAACATAAACGCTTAGAGGATTGATTTTATTTTTTATATGTTTCTAGATAATTCGGTCAAATATTAAGCACTTATTTTTTACTGTCTAAACATTCATCTGGTATAGATATAATTAGGATACGTGGTGGTAACAACCCAGTTGCGTAGACGCCCGACCGTCCTACTTCATTATTGGATACTAGTTGAGACTCACGGCTGCGTTTGCATTGTTTTATTATTTTAACAATTAATTTTATGTAGAAAAGAAAAAACATAAAAAAGTTGCAAGCAAAAATAGACATACTTTCCTTAGAAATCTTTATATCGGACATCACACCACTTATAATCACACATTATAATTTCTTAAAACTGTGTATATTAAATGAAAATACCGTGTTTTTTTTTAAGTTAGGAAATAATCGTTCGAAATGTGAAACTGAAACAGATGGATAGAAATATATACAGTAGTTTTAGCGTAATGCGCACACCACGCCAGGCTCTATCACTTAATTTATATAGAAGTTATTTCGGTCGATAGCGTAACACTTATAAGCATACAAATGTGATGGGTGTTACTGTTCGTTCCATTTTCTGATTTTGTTTTCTATGGAACTTTTATGTCATAAGTGGAATAAATAAAGTATATAAGTCCGCTAGAACTGTTCTGAAGTTGAAAATCAAACTAGCGACGCAAACTCGCCGAGGCACACTTAGCTAATTGACGGTTCGTACGCCGCAGAGGCGTTATGCTCGAGGTAATTACATTTCCCGGAGGAATTCTCACCTTGGATTATTTGTTTGAGTTGTCAGTTAATATTTTCTATAGCTTTTGTAGAGCGAATGAACCTGGTTGAATTTTGTTAGAAGACGATTGTTGGTAGCATATTTGCGATTAATAGAATAATGAGCACTCGTAGACATATACGATAGTACTTATTTCAATTTAATTTTCATTATTATTATTATAGATATTTAATTTTTTATTTTAATCGAGTGGCTTATTAATTTTATTTATATTTTTAAAATGGACCCGTGTTGTCCTGTAAATAAATAAATGGATTGTCGATTGTCCATCCGATTACTGCCCGAAGAGTAGATGCGATGATCAATCCACCTGTTCGCAACCACCAGACTGTCCACTACCGGCTTGTAAATGCCGGTTTAACTACCGCCGAGCGGATAATGGAACTTGCATTCCTACTAGAGATTGTCGTAAGTTCAATTTTGTCCTTTGCTATAGTTATAAAATGTAGTGATTTTTAAATGATTCTCGCTACTCTCTCTGCATCCGTCATAAACGAATGTAACTACCTATGTTTGTAATAATATGTACCATGACTACATAAAGCAGTTACTTGCCGGTTCTTCTCGATGATTGGGTTGTTTTCCAAACCGGTGCGGTGGTAGCTTTAACGTTCATAAGTGCCTTCTCCATGCCTAAACTTAATAAAGTATTTATGATTTGATTTGAAAAATAAAATGCCACGACAGCAGCGACCGGTGATAGATTGTTTCAGGCTCACTAAGACCAGTAAATTGTTTTTTTAGGTAATAGTGTTAGATTTTATTACAAAGTCCAATTTGCCAGATAATAAGTTCAAGTACCATTCATGCGGGACTTAACACACAACGGTGGATCAATATGTGAACGATGGTGACGTCTGGAAATGACGCGACTCTCTGTGCAGCCTTTAATACGATTTAAAAAAAAACGCATGCGGGGCTGCGGGTACAGCTAGTAAAAAATATATCTTGACGTCCCGGACAAAGTCCTTAATTAATCACTACTGACCTCCTATTATTATTTATATTATTGCTTCCATTCTCATGATATCGATTTATTGGAATTTATGTTGTAATTGTCAAGCACTTATTAATCCTTATACTTATTATATACTTAATTATTCCACTTTAGTTACTGTAGCAATAATAATTTGCAGTCTACCATTGTGGAGTATGATCTTTGACTTACAAAAGCCGACGATTTTAAGCTAGTATAATGTAATAACTTCACAAAAAAACGGACAGATATAGCCAATTTAAGCCTTAAATATTCCTGTTTTCAGTTTACATATATTTTTATAACGACAAAGGAACGTCACATTATATCCGAGAAGTTACCGTATGGAAATAGTCTCATAAGTTCTCATTAAAAAAGTTATGAAGAGCAATCAACTTTTGGCAATGGCAAAAGCTGTAAGATTCTGATAGATTGATTAATTTTCTCATAAGCAGTGTGAGAAGGAGCTCAATATCTGCTGGGGTGTAAGGGGTGTCAAATAACATCTAAGAATTGAGATATCCAAGCCAACCTCACCTGCACGTGGTGCACCCTGCTGAATAACGAACGAGGCAATGGCGATAGCGGGGTGGTAGGGTTTTACAGCCTGACTGGGTCGCAACCACCATGTATATGGCGAAAAAGCCCGTCATAGTGATTCGCTTTTGCGGGTCGCGTTTCGGGATCAGCCTGTGCATATCCAGCTTTTCGCAGGCCGGCATGACAGCGGCGACCGGCGATGGACAGTATGTACTCGTTGGTCGCCATTGTTTTTGGATTGTACTATGCTTACCATCAGGCATAGTGCAGTCACTTTACCGTGCTACTATAAAAAAAAAAAAAAAATCTTTGAAATAGAACAGAGTTTTATCGGAAGCAGAGAGTAAAAATATGATAATGGTTTATCATAAATTTAATTTAAATTTAATATGATAATAAGAGTCACAAGATATATATATATTTTTAATAATTTGTCTAAACTAAAAAATAATTGTATTGAGATTTTATGAGAATTATTATTAACAAAATGTGAAAATTAAATCATACAAATGTATAATACTTTGATAAATATTTACTAATAGAACATCATATTTTAAAGAGTCTTCATAGAAATATACGTATATTTCCTTATAGCAAAATATTTAAAACTGAAACTTCTCGATCATCATAAAAATGCGCGTGAGCAGTCCACACTCTGAACAAACAAATAACTTCATAATTTACTATTGTATATACCGAACTACACGCCATGAATATTGTTATTAATCTAGTGGATAGACGGGGATTATAATATTAAAACAGTATAAGGTTTGATCATTCTAAGATTATGTTTACTTCGTAATAACCCATTTATTATTGTATATAGTCCGGGCTTCTTCATTGACGACAAGATCAAATGAAAATATGTCGGGAAAAAAATCATATTTACAATTAAACTTTTATCACAATCACATTCTCAGTAAATAACATTAATACGTCAAACAATTAATGAAATAATAAACAACACGAATCACGCGCGATATCTTACGTGTTCTTCACCCATCTTTTGTACTAGCTGACCCTTTTTTTTCGAACTGTCTATGCTATTGACCTAGTAAGGTCTTAACAGCTTCACCGGACTACCGTATTAGCTGACCCGTGCCCACTTTGTTGGGCGGTAATAGGCATTATTAAGCTACAACTTTTTTCTAGAATTCAATCATATATCTCTCATCGTTAAAGCAGCGTTCTTAAGAAACGTTCGACCATTTTTTCTCCGTCTGCCCAGATATTACTCCCTACAACCTCACAAACTTTACCTTTTTATAATATTAGTATAGATAATATAATTAGTTAATAGCTTCTGCCCGCGACTTCGTACACGTGGAATAGTTATTTTGGGCTAAGACGCAGCGGAAGCTCTCACAAGGAAAAAAATCCCGATTTTAAAACATTTTTCATTGTTGCCCCGCTCCTATTGGTCTTAGCGTGATGATATATAGCCTACGACACTCTCAAATAACGTGGCTTTCTATTGGTAATTTTCAAAATCGATTTAGTAGTTCCTGAGATTACCACCTACAACGTCACAAACTTTACCTCTTTATAATATTAGTATAGATTATATGGAGCTATAAGATATGCTAAGATAATTTATCACATTAACTGTTCTTAACAATGAAATTTGTCGTTAGAAAACCGCAAAATATAATAACCTAACTACAGTTATTAAACTGTTTGGTAATCGTGTGACTGTTAGTAAAGAATTTAATAAATATAAATAAAGTTGAAGGATAAAGAAACATTTATTTATTATACGAGTAGATGTAAACGTGTTACAAATATGTACCTCTTTGTATGTATGTATATATTAAGTATTTATTTAGTTTTCAAAGGTATTAAAATATTGCGTTTTAAGAGATTAATGCTTGTAAGTGATACATTACTAATCCTGACAGGTAACACATTTTCGTGTAGCCTTTGCATTTCTATAGGTGGTAGAGCCATGATGAAGCTATTACTGGTTTCAACATGAATGGGGCGGCTCGCCCCAAGGTTAATACGTATATTATAACGCTTTGCAGACTATCATTATACATTTAAATTTTAAAAATTACAATTCAAAATGTCCTTCACGTACTAACAGAATTTCCAATATTTTTAAAAATTAGAACTGATTTAGAAGTGGAACTTGGAATCACAGTATGCAAAAATGAACTCAAAAATTTAGTAAGTAACAAATACACTAGAGACAGTTTTATAAAATTCTATGTACTAATTGTAGAAAAGTTAAATAAATGTAACAAATAAATTAAGGCCAATATGCTATTGTATATATTTTATTAAGAACTTACAGACTGTAGATAAAGTACTTGAGGTTTTTTTTTTGTTTATTTATAAAAGAGAAATGTTTTATTTTATCCATGTGTAGTTTTTGTTTTAATAATAAAGAATAAACAGTACAAAAAAATTATATATAAATATATTGGATATTTATATATGAAATAAGAATACCCATACATACATAAATAATCATTTCACTTTTATTGTTTTCATTATTGTAAGATAGTAATAAGTCTAGTTACGCTTTCTTAATAATGTGAACCTAGATAAGGTCTCTTTCTTTTATTACTCTATTTTCTTATTAACCAATAAAAAAAAAATTATAACGCCTGTTAAGGAACTCCCACGAAACTAAATAAAACTTTAGGTGAGGCTTCTACATTTTTACTGCAGGCGTTAAACAAGTTAATCTATTATTTAACATTTTCAAGTATATACCTATTAATGTTACATCTATATTTTCAATTACCTGTGCCCCGCGACTCCGTCCGCGTGGAACCGAATGTAAAACAACAACGACTCCATTTAATTATTTACTTTCTTTTCGTACTTAAGTCGCGTCGTCATTAAGGTTACAATAACTTTTGATAGACTGAACCGATTTTAATGAAATCAAGACTAAATGTTACTGAAGGATATGCTTTATTATTGTTTTGAGGATTTTCGTGAACGCAATACTTTAGCAGTGTTGCGTGTTCAAACAGACAAACAAACGGATCTGTCCGTTTGATGGACATTTCTAAAAATAATTGAAAAGTATTTTATTGCTTATTCCAAGCCACTTGAAACATTTTTTTTCACAAAAGTCTAAAAAGTATAGATACGTTGGTTGTACATTCTTATTATTTATCGTAATGAATCAAAAACATAAAAAAGAAGCTAAAACATACATTCAAATACTTATAAATTATTTATGTAACTAATTAAAGCATTTTACAGCATTTATCAACATAAAATACGATGCGGAAGACAATAGAACTAGACGATACAATTATGAAAAGATTAAAAAGGAAGAAAAAAAATTATATGTATGGATAAGCTTGATAATATGTTTTGACCGTATTTACAAAATATCCTAATAATTATTGGTCATTTCAAATTAGTTACTATTTATGCCAATTATACCAACATTATTTGGGACTTTTAACAAACTTACTTTTAACGAATAAAGCAATGTATGAGTGTTATATAATATCAATTCTTACATTTACCAATATTCGGACACTCAAAATAAACATATATACAAAACAATATGTAACAACTTCTGTAAGATACTTAGTGAATCTAAGAGATGCGGACACAACTCCGCGCCGCGTCACTTCGTCTAACGCGGTCGAGGCACTTCGAAAGTTGTAGGTTTGATTTCTGGGATGCTCTTGAGACGTTGTTTTTGGTAACATCTTGATTAACGTGAATTGAAGCGAAAAACTATTTGTAGTGCATACAACTAGGCATAATACATAATACACTACAATAACTAGCATAAGACAAAATTAAGTTGCAATGTTTCGAAAAACTATGTACATCTATACTAATATTATAAAGAGGTAAAGTTTGTGAATTTGTGAGTTTGTGACGTTGTAGGGGGTAATCTCAGGAACTACTGGCCCGAAGTGAAAAATTCTTTCAGTGCTATATAGCTCATTTATCGGGGAAGGTTATATAGGCTATATTATTACGCGAAGACCAATAGGAGCGGAGCACCAACGAAGAATGTTTCAAAATCGAGAGGTTTTTTCCTCTTGAGAGCTTCCGCTCCGTGTTAGCGTTAGCGTAACTATTCCACGCGGACGAAGTCGCGGGCAGAGGCTAGTATAAAATAAAATGACATAAATCCTCGTTTTCATGCATTTTTTAAATAAATTAAAATATTTTTCATTAATGCATGGATTTATTTGTATATATATAATAAATTAGTTCTTATCAGATGATGATCTAATTGAGCTTACCTTGCGCTTCCGTGTGAATTCTCACCCTACCACACGATTAGTTCAGGTGCACTTCTAAACTCTATTCTCGTACTATCCCTTTCCCTATATAATCTGTCCCTCAATGACCTTCCGCGGTTCACCGAGATCGAGGCAGGGTGAAAGGCGGACAGTCTTTATAACTAGGTATGTAATTCACTCTTTAAATTCTCCATCTGTTGACAGTATCTGTTCTTATTCTATTAATGTATCTGTAATACCTTCAAATAACAATGAAAGGAAAAAGTTGGTTTTTACATGGGGTATAAAAATAAAAGAACGTTTCATTTCTTTATACGATTTAACACATTGCATATAATTAAGCCTAAAATTAAATTTCACGGTGTTTACAAGTTGATTATATTATTAGTTTTTATTTAAAGATGGCACTTTTATTAATTTTTCATGGCTTTTGAATTAATTTCAAATAGATTATAATAACAACAAGGAATATTCAGAAAACGGTATACGATGCAGTAACACAAATTAAAAATATAATATGAAAATATGAACGGTTTGTTTATCGTTGTACATGCTTTTTAAGAGCCAAAAAGCTAATTGTGTTCACAAAGTCTTAGTTATTACTAAGACATTTAGAAGACGGAGATTTAAAATAATGAAAGAAATAATGTAATTTAAAAAAATATTTTATATAAAATATTTGCTTATTCAACAGTTTTCAATAAAAAAATTGTATAAAATCATCACGTTTCCTTGATATGTAAACTAAATAATTGTTTTTCATACAACAATTTATTTTAGCGTACAACTGTTAAGTCGATCTTGTTCTTGTGACAGCATACACCCGCGTATCTGAAAGTAAATTACCATACTTAGTATAATAAAGAAATTTATCATAATTTTTCTGAGAATCAATATAATGTTCAATATCTCTAAAGAATGTTCATGTGTTGACCGCCGTATAACCTACCTCCCCTCTCCCTCGCCCTTCCCCTTCAACTCCCCTAAACACAGATTGGCAATGCACTTGTGGCTCTTCTGTTGTTGCAAGTGTTGGGTGTTGATGATCACTTAACATCAAGTGACCCACCTGTACGTTTACCTCCTATGATATATAAAAAAGAAAAAAATATGTGTGTACCTATAATGCGGTCATACTTTTTCTTGGAACATACTCTTGTAATTTGGATATTTTAACCATCTTAGTTAAAATAAGTAGATAGAATAATAAAAATATGCTTATCATAGCTGTTGGTATTTCTTATTTTGTATTATAATTCTATGTACTTTTATCTTGTCAAATATCAAAGTTTTTTTTTTTATCATAGGAGGCAAACGAAAAGGTGGGTCACCTGATGTAAGTGATCACCACCGTCCATGGACACTTGCAACATCAGGGGAGTCACAAGTGCGTTGCCAGCCTGTGTTGGGGGGGAAGGAAGGAAAGGGGAAAGTGGAAGGGGAAGGGAGGTGGGGCTCCGGCGCTCTCACTGACCGAACGAAACGCAACAATGCAAGCACTGTTACTTCACGTCGATTTTCTGTGAGAGGGTGGTACTACCCCGGGCGAGCTGACCCATTCATACAGAAATCAGTAATAGCTTCAGCGGGGCTCTACCACCATTAAAGTTACGTTAAGTTACAAAAACTTGAGCAGTCTGGAAAATTTTCTATTATTTTACCCTATTGTGTATTCCCTGGTATTCTAGTAAGAGCCATTCATGGGTATAATAGCTTTGATGGACCGCTTCATTGTAACGAAATGAATTACAATGTAACTAAAGTAATGACTTAGGCAGTTGCTACTTGCAAATTTTGATACTATCTAAAAAAAACATTCAGATAATTTCAAGTTAAATATCTGCTTCAAAAACCTCTGTTCAAGCAACAGTACCTATTTCCTAGTTCTTTTCAAATTATCCGACTACATTGGGATCTGTATCGTCATCCAAGATTATGCACAATAACAAAAATGTTACTACAAATACTAAGAAAAAATAAATAATTACCCGCCGTCGACGATACAGTAGTTTGTTTTATACAAATTAACTGTGATTTCGCGAGCTTCGTCGCAGCGAGTCAAGTAGACGCAAAGTCCGTCGCCTCCTGCGACTGCATTAGAGCAGTTTGCATCACCGGCTGACGCTTTTGGTGCCTGTTTGAAAATAAGACAACATTCAAGACGCTGCTAATAACAATAGCAAATAATATACAAACAATTTTGTGCCATTTATACTGTTTATTTCCACAGCATCTGAACCTACATCTTTACCCTTTCTGGGTCTCTTAATGTACAGTCCGTAAATTCATAACAATAGGGTTTTAATTGAGATGTGCCGACGTGTAACACCCGCTATAGCGTTACGCCAAAATATACCAATGTTAATTTTATACAAGAACTAAATTTTCAATTTGGCGCCTCTTGCATATCCTAAGCGTCAATAAATCCGTACGTGGCCTTTGCGTAAGTACTTAGATATACTTTTCATGAAACAATTCTGTTAAACTTACCATATGATGTATAGACCACTTTAATGTTAATAATTGAAGTATTATATACACAATATTATTATTAAATCTTACCTGACTGTCCCGTGTCAGATTCAAGGTAACGGTCTCGTTGGTTTGAAGTACGATGCTATCACTTGAAAAGTTTAACAAGCTTGCGGTCCACGCGAAAGATTCCAAGTGATACGTATCTAGTCCTGGAGGCGGTGAGGTCGAAGACAACGATGCATCCAAAGACATCGGTGGAATAAAAGGCGTAGTAAGTATGAAAGATACTGTAAATTGAAAACAGTACATAAGCTAACAGGCTCGGCAATAGGGGCGTTGCCCCTTGTTTATTAGCCGTACCAAAGAAACATAAAACTATAAAATAATACCCGCCCTTAAACGTTCTATATTTTTTTGGGACTATACCAAAAACTTCCTCCTTTGGTTTTGTCATAGATCCGTTAATATGGATGTATATCAATATGACCAAAATAAGTTAAGTCGTCTAGAAATTATACAAAAACTAACAGACGCACCTATATTAATATCACACAAGTACAATCCTATAAACCAGTGTTTTTCAAACTTTTTCTTGACTCTGCCCCTTTAGTACGTAAAAATATTATGCGATCCTCCTGCCTGTTATTTTTTTCTTTCTTGTATTTTATTTTGTGACAAATATTCAATTTAACATATTTTTTCATTCTCATAATTAGGGTTCGGATAAATATATAAGAGTTCTCCTAAGTTTTTTGTTTATTTAATACAAATGATTATGTCCTTTAGTTAACATTTTCCTTAATAAATCTTATAAAACTTTATTGTTTTTTTTTAACTGCAGTAGGTTTTCCAACCTTTTGCAACTCCGCTATAGAAGCTTCACGACCCCATTGGGGGCCGCGACCCACACTTTGAAAAACACTGCTATAAACCGATGAACGGAGCCAAAGATCTCTCCTTAAAATATATAAAAAAGCTATGTACAAACAAGTAGAATATAAAGTCGCTTTCTTTCCGATTAAAAACAAAAACGTGAAATTCGTTTACTAAGCTGCGGTCTGATAACCCTCGCAGAATTTAGAAATATTATAAATTAAAGAATTATGAATAATTACCCTAAATAATTACATAAAATAAAACCGGCTAAAATACAGACCCTGGATAATTATTATGTTATTTAGCATGTCGATGTTTGGTGTTAAGATAAAGCTGGTAAGAAAAAGATAGACTACTGCGTTTATTAGTAGATATATATATATATAAAATTTACATGTGCGTAAGAGAAATAATTAAAGAAGAAAATATAGTGTAGCATGCATATAGATAAACTTCTAATATTTATTTAACTTATATAATATTACTGTAAACATTTACACAAAACTAAAATCATATACGCTAACGAAAGTCATACTAGCCTTTTTTATAAACACCTTCGGCTTTTATAACTTCTTCATCATATATTGAACAGTGCCTAATTGACTTCCAAAATTTGTCACTATTATAGATTTGTTATAATAAAATAAGTCATAAACTTTTCGTGTTGCACTTACTTGGGTTGGTTTTATGTCGATGCGAGATCACCCGACGCGTAGCTTGTGGTAAATCTCCAGCATCATGAGGCTGAGGATTAGGCCCTAAAAAAAAGTTGGTATACCAGGAATTTATTATTTTGTGTCTAACTCACGACAGCTCCATGTATTTTTTTAAAGTTTATAACGTACTTCAGTGTTGTTAATTTATAACGTTAAAGGATTTTATTATTTGGTTGTTTTTCCTTGATAATAAAAAATAAAAAACCTAAAAGTCAACCACAGCGCCACCTACCGGATTCCATTAAACCATTATCGGATCCACTGCAACACGCACACATTTCATCAAAATCGGTCCAGCCGTTTACGAGAAGTGTAGTGACATACACACGTCCAAGAGATTTTTTTTTTTTTTTCTTAATTATGGCAAAGCGTGACTGCCGCATCTGCCAGTGTCTTGTTTTAAAAGTACATAGTAAGGTACTACTAAATTTTAAAGTTAGGGAAAACATCTCGAATTAAAAAAAGAAAAAGAGAAAAACAGGAAATTTTGAAAAGGATCAGTAGCAATGTAACTGTTGTAGGAAAAAAGAAGGCGCTAAATTCTGATACTATTTCTCGTCATAAATGAAACTAGTGCATGATAAATGTCTATATTAAGAGTATGAAGTAAGGTAGTTATATTAGTAGGTAAAGGGACATGAAAGGACAATAATTGACTAAACAACACAGAGTGATCGTAATTACTACAAGAAAAAATAAGGTGGTTTAAATCACCAACTTCGTAACCACAACTACAGGTAGGACTTTCTATGATTCCAAGTTTAGCGAGATGTTCCGGTGTACACACATGACCCAAGCGCATCCGTATCAAAATTGATGTAGGAGTTTTGTCGAACTTACATTTATAGAACCATGGTTTTGTGGATATTGTCGGTTGAATACGATAATAATATTTACCTTTTGACTGACTATTAACTGCCCAGAGTTCATTCCAAGAATCCCAGAGATGAACTCTAGGCAGTGCCACTAGGTCATGACTATAATTTTTATATGGGAATAAGTCACCACAAATCACAGCTTGTTTCGCCAACTCATCCGCTCTTTCATTTCCCATTATTCCACAATGACTAGGAATCCAAACAAAAGAAATACGATATCCTCTTAAGTAACATAGATGAAGCTTAGAACGAATATCTATGATCAAAGGAAAATTAAATTTATTTTGGAATGGAGGTTTATGTAATGCCTGTAATGCGCTTTTAGCATCTGTAAAGATAACTGTTTTATGTAACTTCATCAGAAGCACATATTCCACTGCTTTAAATAAACCAAAACATTCACCCGTAAATACGGATGACTCAGGAGGCAGTTTAATTTTTTGAACAATATTGTACTGGGAATGATATACACCAACACCTACACACCCAAAACGAGATTGTTTTGATGCGTCGCTATAAATATGATGCCAATGAGACCACTTACTATGTACTATAGAATTAAAATATGGACTGGCACTTTTATCATGTGGTCCTATGTCTAAATTAAAATAGATATTAGGAGAAAAAAGCAAACTATCAAAATCAGCACAAAATATGGGAAGACAAGGAGAGTTATGAATTGGTGCCTCTATCTTTTGCAATTTTAGGAGACTATTAATCAAACATGGACGGGATTTGCAAGTCCAATATGAAGACAATCTAATGAGACCACTTAAACAATGTAACTTAGCTATAAGGGAGTGAGTAGATAACTGTAGAATTCGACACAGAAATTTATCCGACAAATATTGCCGTCTTAAACACAACGGAGGATCACCACATTCAACCTGCAAAGCATTTATAGGACTCGATCTCATTGCACCAGATATTAGTTTCAAAGCCTTCGATTGGATTATATCTAATCTCTTAAATCCAGCTACACTACCAGGAACCAACAAGAAAGTTCCATAGTCTAAAACACTTCTTATCAGAGCATGATAAACGAGCTTCATAGAAACCGGATGAGCACCCCACCAAACACCTGAAAGGCATCTAAGTAAGTTTAAAAGCTTTTCACATTTTGCCACAATATATTCTGAATGTGGAAGCCCAGTAAGTTTTGAGTCCAGTAATATACCCAGATATTTAGCATTATTTTTAAGTGGAATATCTACTCCTTCATAAGATAGTGTAATATGAGGTACTGTCTTGCGTCTTGTGAATAAAATCGCCACGCTTTTTTGTGGAGACAACTCCAAGCCATTTGGATCCATCCACGTTTTTAAAAGTGAAAGGGAATGAGAAACGTTTGATACTAAATTTGTAATAGAATAATCAGAAGAATACAGTAATAAATCGTCAGCATACTGAAGTACCTCAACTGTTCCATTTAGAGATGACTCCAAATCATATGTATAAACATTATATAGCAATGGACTGAGTACAGAACCTTGAGGGAGTCCTTTGGATAGCCTCCTTGATATATTAGTACCATCCAAGGTTATAAATCTGTCAGTTAAGGAGTTAATAATAAAGTTAATAAACAAATCAGGAATTTTAAGCATACAAAGTTTTCGTATTAAGATATGTAGGAGGACATTATCATATGCTGATTTAATATCCAAAACCACTGATAGAGTGGATTTATTATTTGAAAATGCAATTCTAATATCAGTAGTGAGAATACTAATACAATCCAATGTACTTTTGCCTTTTCGAAAACCAAATTGACTCTTAGAAAATAATTCATGGCTTTCAAGAAACCATTCTAGGCGATTTTTCACTAAACGTTCAGTTACTTTAAGTAACACTGATGACATTGCAATGGGCCTATAAGATGATACATCTGATGGTAATTTATTAGGTTTTAGTACTGGCAATACCAATTGTGATTTCCATGATAAAGGAACAATTCCTGTCATCATGACAGTGTTTATTATTTCTAAAAAATAACCTAAAGCCTGTTCACCAAGATTGGAGAGAAATGAATATAGAATACCGTCTGACCCAGGTGATGTATCTTTGGTACATGATAAAACCCCTTTTAATTCACTGATAGAAAACAAATTATTGATGGTGGAACTATTCCCTATAATAGGTGGCATAGAATTTAATAGATCGTCTGTAATCTGATCTTTAAATGGCACCGTAGGTGGGGCCAGATGGTCCATGAAACTTTCAGCCATTGAAGGAGGAAGTTTTGAAAGGCTAGAATTATCCATTCCACATCTAAACCGTCTAATATTACGCCACACTTCTGATGGACTAGTTGAAGGTGAAATCGAAATACAAAATTTATTCCAACCAGCCTGTTTTTTTTCCCTTAATAATTTTTTGGTATTTTTCATAATATAAGTCAAAATTTTAAAATTTTCTGAAGTCATTGCATGGTTGTAATTTAACTCTGCTTCTTTTCTCTTTTTTACAGCTTCTGTGCATTCATTATCCCACCAGGGAGGAGATGATATATGAAATGAAGAAGATTTTTTCAAGGGAAATATAACATCTGCAGTATTAATTAAAAGTGTGGAAAAAGCATCTGCACACAAGCCTATACTTTCAGAAAAATTTGGCAATGAAGAAATTTCATTTTCTACAGCTGTCTTAAATGTACTCCAATTTTCCTTATGTAACCTATGCCTTATACGAGACTTATGAATAGTATTCTTACATTTAAATTTAAAATTACTTAAAGATATAAGGATAGGAAAATGGTCACTTCCATAAGTGTATGGAAGAGTACACCATGTAGTCAAACATGCTAAATTAGAGCTACAAATAGAAATATCAATTGCACTAACATTATCAGAAGGATTAGAACGTCGAGTTGGTGATCCTGTGTTTAATATACATAAGTTTTGATGATTAAGAATATCTAACAATCTATTGCCATAACTGGTTGAATATGAGCTACCCCATGATTGATGATGACAATTAAAGTCCCCCATTACTAAAATTGGTTTAGGAAGGGAAGAAAATATATTATTAATTTCAGAGAGAGCAGAGGATGAAGGGTGTGGTATGTACAAAGAAACAAAACAGATACTGTTTAATTGGATAGCTACTATGGAAAAATTATCGAAATGGGGAAGAGAAATAACAGAGTAAGAAAATGTATTCCTGACCAGAATAGCTGCCCCTCCATAGCCATCCTGACGGTCATCCCTTACACAAAAAAAACCATTCATTTTAAACACAGCTCTTGGCTTAAGCCAAGTCTCAGATAAAGAAACTAAAATCGGTTTATATTTGTTTAGCAAATAAATCAAATCACTTTTCTTGTTGGTGAGGCTTCGAGCATTCCATTGAATTATCAGATGATCCATTATTGGGTAAATTTAAGTAGGGCAAAAGAGATGTAACCTCGTTGGACGGTATTATTTGGGACTGAGTTAAAAATTTAATAAGAGCTATAATAATTTTACCTATAGAAAGATCATCATTTTCATTTGTATTTTTTAGAGCACATCCATTTTGTGAAGAAGTTGTGTTGTAATCTTTTATAAGTTCTCTATGTTCTAGTTGGTTATAACCATGATTAACTTTAGGTGTTCTACGAGGTTCTCGATACACTGTTTTTTTATATGACACTGGAGTAGTTTTCTTATCAGATTCAGAACTAATAAATCTAGGCACATTTGAAGCAAGAACATCAGAATACGGACGGGAAACAGGATGATGCATTTTTGATGCTTCTGGATAAGACATACAGTTTTGAGCCATTGTAATTTTAATTTGTTTCTGTCTATTGTACTCTGGACACGACTTATTGGTTGCAAAATGACTTCCTCCGCACATACAACAATTGATATAATCTTCATCTATATTACAGGACTCACCAGTATGTTCCTTTCCACACTTATAACACTTTGGTTTTGAGCGACATTGTAACTTTGTATGGCCATATCGGCAACAGTTATAACATTGAATAGTAGGATAAGTATATAATTCAACTTGTAAGGCATTGAAGCACATAAATATTCGTTTAGGGAGTATCTGACCATCAAATGTTACAACAACACTTTGTGAAGGTTTCCAGACAGTAGCACCATCAACATTGACCTTATAGTTTATTCGTCTAACTTTTAAAATTTTACCACAACCAATTGGAACATTAATATTTTCAATTATATCTTCTGGTGACCACTCAACAGGTACACCTCTAACCAAACCCATACGGGTAACATTAAATGTAGGAATAAAAGCCTTTAACTTATTTGACTCTAAACTCTTATGCCCTAAAAACAAGTTAGCATCACTGTAAGAAGAGAATGATAAAGTAATTCTGTTACGCCCTATACGTTTTAGACTACCATTAATTATGTTCTGTATACAATTATTTTTTAAAAATTTACCAAAAGTCACAGGGTGAATAGTTGTGCCATCGTTTGGTGAAGACTGAATTCGCTGTACATGTATGATATATGGTGAATTATCCGTTTCTGTGTATAAAGATCTCCCTACAGGTGTAGGATTCTTTATAGTACAGTCTTCAGCAATATTTGGAGTAGATTTGTTACTTAAAATAATGTCTGAATTTTGATTAGAAATTAAAGCTGGTTGTAAAAAACTAATCTTTTTTTCAGAAACAACTTCTGAGTCCAAACACTGGCAATCAGTAAATTTATTATCAAGTAAAGAACTATTCTTTTTCTTTCTTTTATTGCAATGCCTACATTTTTTTTGAAGATGGATACGCTTGTGTGGTCTTGGTTGAGATCGTGACCCGTCTGTGTCTACACTAGAATCATACGATCGGACATCGTCCGGTATATCCATAGGTGAATTATCGACAGTACAAGTAGATTTAACAATAACAAATTCACTTGCATGGGGTATTGTGCCCCCAGGATCCGGGGGCTCGTTCATGGCGTACAACTAAATAATTAAAAAAAAAGAACTTACCTACTGAATGTTGAAATAATACAAAAAAAACAACTATAGAAATAATAATCTACACAAATATATACACAACTACACACTACTGATCATAAAATAGTTAAAATGAAATTTAAACGAAAAAACCGCGTCCGCCCTTTTCAATGTTTCCCGCGCTTTTCCGAAGAAATATTATTGCAAACAACAATTTGTCATCACCACAGGCTATTATGAGGATACTACCACAGACTACCAAGAGGATACTACGTATATTTTACCTTCAAATATTGCTTATTAAATAAGAGAACTTGGGTTTTGAAAAATTTATTGCAAGAGTCATACTTGAATTGTTGATTATTTATAATGTCAACGTTAAGATTATGCTGACGCTTTTTGTGTAGAGAAAGGTAAATCGGTGTACGGAACTGTTTCCCGCACGAACATTCAAATGTTTTACCATAATCATAATGAACACTCATTATATGTCTGTTTAAATACCAATTAGTTTTGAATAACTTATGGCAAGAGTCACACTTGAATTTTTTATTATTTATATTTTTAACGTCAGCACGATGATGCCGCTTATGGAGGGAAAGGTAAATTGGTGAACGAAACTGCTTCCCACACCAGCATTCAAACATTCTTCCATAGTCAATAAGAATCTTTTTTGTATCTTTTTTGCTTTTACTAAAGCAGTTTTACTTTTGTAAAGGCGCTCACACAAGTCACATTTATATTCCAGTTTCTATTCTTTCTAGTAAGATACGGCTTAATAACCACATGATATAATTCAGATTTGTGTGTTTTATTGCTATGTACATTGCGGAGAGGTCATATTATCGTGACTATTAAAATATTAATTGTAACAATTGTACTCCTGTAACTCCTTCATTTCAATATCCACTTGTGTATGATAAATTGCAAGTATTACGTGTTCATAATTGTGTATTAGTAACGTATATCTGAAAATAATAAAATATAATAATTAATAATACCATGGTCTAAAAATTAGGATGCTCAATATAAAAAATAAGTGTTTCATGACTTTGATTCCTGCTAGGGTTGACCACATATGCATATCTGATCTATGTCGAGCGTCTTGTATAGGAATATGGCATGTCCCATAAATAGTATACAATATGAATATAGGCACAACATAATGACTGCACTTCACATGAATTCAAGTACAGTTTTAGAAGAAATCGTGCTGTCGAAATATACAATTCCACTTACAAACACCACCGGGACATTAAATCTGAGCAATATTATTCAACTGTGGATCAACTGACAGTTTTTTTTTTCGAACTGACTACGCTATTGACCAA
>MU158880.1:150359-176429 GCA_015888305.1 Antheraea pernyi | reverse complement strand
CAATAATAGTTTCAGCGTGGCTCTACCACCATCAAAATAGTATTAATAGTATATAGTTTTTCATCTCAATAGTAGTATTTTAATTTAATACCTTCCTCTCCTTTTCATACCCGAACCACGCGTGCTGGGCTCCGGAGCCATGGTTTTACGGTAAATCCTATCTGGGCACGAACTAAAAAGTTCGCAACTTCTTATCTCTGCCGTACCGTGAAGCTGTGGAACAATCTCCCGGCCAGTGTGTTCCCTCCTTCCTATCATATGGGGTCCTTCAAGCGTAACGTCAAGCCGGCATGACAGCGGCGACCGGTGAGGGATAGTGTGTCTCTCGGTGGTCGCCATTGTTTTTAGATTATACTGTGCTCACCATAAGGCACAGTAAAGTCACTTTGCCGTGCTACGATAAAAAAAAAAAAGCTGTAAAGACCTTGCCAGGGCAATAGCATAGTCAGTTCGAAAAAAAAACAACTTTCTCAGCGATATTAAGACACTTCTGTTCAATTTTATAATTATTTCATAGCCCCTATACATAGAAAAATATAATGATATTCTAGTGTTCTCAAAATCGGTTTAGCCATTACAGAAATTAGTCAGAAGAAACAGAAAATACTTCTACATATTATATATAATAATAATACTTAAATTCAAATCTGTGACGATAATAATTCAGAGGATTAATGGAGCAATTATTATATTTGTTTCTAAACATACCTAAACCTAGGCAGAATGTAGCTGCTTTGTTTTCTCCATAATTCTTTTCTGTGAAATGGTTTATAATAGTTTTTGTATTTATTTCACCCTCAGTTGCTTCGCCGTCTGTCAGGAAAATGATAATAGGTTCCTTGTACTTGACCTCTGTAAGGAAAATTAACATTATAGTACTAATTACAGCGACTACAATTAATGCATTACACGTATGTAATATAAAACAAATAGGAAGACATCATTAGGTTGTAGTTAAACCACGCGAAAAATTTCTTGCGGTTGCCGCGCATCTATTGTTCTAGTCCTGTCGTCCTAGAAGCATACTTACGTTCAATAAACTTTAGACTCTATTTACTAAGCCACAATATTTAAAATTACTTCAATTACTCCGCATAGTATTACTTAGCGAAACGGAAAGAGCTTTATTGCTAATATAATGTTATAAGTGACTGCCAATAAACTAAAACATATTTTACTATAACAGCCGAAACCTCATAGAGTTGTTGGCGGTCACCGCGCGGTCACGCGCGTGGTGAGTGTTTCGTGTAGGCGCGAAATAATTCGTTTCATATAAATGCACCCTTATTCCACCCATTGTTTGTTATTATTATTGACAATAATAACGATCAGCCGGTGTTATCGCAATGAGCGGACAACCAATTATTATGCAACAGCTATAGTCGTAGTAGTGGGGCAATAAATGTCACTGACAGAAGGCATGTACACGCAATGTAACCCGTTATCGATAATTAGCTACCTGCGCACGGGGTTCGATGCGTCATCGTGACCTTCATTGGCATTCTTCCTGATTGATCGTTACGAGTAAGGGTCGTTGTTTTTCTATAAATATAAATTTTTTTGTGATGCCACTCATTACATTACTCTGATAATTAACTTACTTTTCAGGGCTACATTACGATCTATACAGTTTCTCTATGATTACGTCGATACAAACATTTTACCTCACAAATTAAAAACTTTTATTTTCAGATAGCGAAACATTATTCCTAATACTTAATATAATTTAGCATATCGATCGTACCAATCCCGTTATCGATATGCACCCCTACAATTCTTACGCACATCACTATACCTCTCCTTAAGATCTGTAAGTGCGAGCGAGACAGACAGATAAATATTATTTATGACCCGAAGCCTCAGTTCATAATGCGTCGAATATAATAAATGTGAAATGGTAGAATAGTCATTTCATTGTTGTGTCATTATTAAACAAAAGAGCACAAAAACTGATAATTTATAAGAACAGTTATCGTAACATAACATTGTAATTTACTATTAAGATGTATAACTGTTGTTACCATCTATAACCATGTATGTATTTTATACTAGCTGTACCCGCATCTCCGCACGCATTTTTCAAATTGTATTAAAGAATTATAGAATTGTGAGACTATGTACAATTACAGAAACGCTCTTTAAAGACAATTGTAAGTACGACGCGCACGCCACTAAAAGTAACATGTAACGTGTACATTAGATATATAAATACAAAGAGATCACTGCGGGCGAAGCCACGGTTAACAGCTAGTATAAACTAAAATTGCTTCAATTACTTTTTATAATGTCCGCTATCTGCCGGTGAAAGTCCCGTAAAAACGGTCGAACCGTTTCGTAGATAGCACTGCAAGCGAAGCCACGGTTAACATCTAGTCTAAATTAAAATTACCTATATTACTTTTTATAAGGTCAGCTATCTGTCAGTGAAATTGCCGTGGAAATTGGTCCAACCGTTTTGAACATAGCATGGCAGATGAAGCCGCGGTTAACAGATAGTCTAATTTAAAGTTTTAGCCTAAGTAACGCGCTGTAATTTTTTCGATCTGCCAGTGAAATTCCCGTCAAAATCGGTTCAGCCGTTTCGAAGATTACCCGGATCAAACAGACAGACAGACCGACCGACAAAAAATTTAAAAATTGCATTTTTGTTATCAGAATCGTGTATACTTTCATACCTAATCAGTGAAAAATTTTTATTTTGATATTACATACAGACACTTCATTTTTATTATATGTATAGACAGATAAAAATACCTACCGTTTGTTTTCTCACTTTTGGATGTTTCCGCAATAGCGGTATCTTCCAAAGTGGGTGTTGCGACCGTAGTAGTTGAACTACTATTGCTATTTTGTTGTCCATTTCCTGCGTATTTATTTATAAGATCCACCGCAACATTCAAAGCACTACCTATGTTGGTCACTAGAATGAATTACAAAAATTAAATATATGTGACCAGCGATACACAAACTTTTAAAATTACTGAACACTCAAATCAACACATAAATTAGTGAAAATAAAATAGTCCACTAACTTTTCTTTTTCTTTTCTAACAATTAACGTGTTTTCATGTTATCAGTATAAAAAAAAATAATGGAAAAAAGTTAGATTTTTTCCTTACTACCGAAGATTCGGTGCATTTAATAATAAACCTCTATTTGTCATACTTAGATGTATCTACGTCTACTAGTTGCAATATTGGTACAATACTCAATAAAGTTTTTATCATTAATAAAAAAAAAAACAGCTCAATTTGAATAAAAATAACAATGTTATAGAAGAGGAAAACATTTAATATCGTTCTTTTTCACACAAAAATTTAATTTGTTGTATCAATGCTATGATTTGATAAGTTTTTGGACAATTATACTAATGCGTTATTTTCACTAAATTGATAAGTTTTTGGACAATTATACTAATGCGTTATTTTCACTAAATTGATTGTGCTAATGATCATATTTATAACAGTGGAATTAGTTTACATGCAAAATAGTTACACGACACAGAGACAAATGCAACTGTGTCCAAAATTTTGCTGGATTTCTACGAAACACTTCACGACTTACTTTTTAGGCATAATACCTAACCATTTGACTACGGACCTCATCATTTATAATAAATTGACTTAAAGCATCCATTTTTTGCTATATTACATATGAAAAACCAATTCTCATATAAAAGTAGTAAATTCAATAAACATTTGAACATACAGCCAGAAGCGTCAAGTCTGCTGATAATAACTCTAGCTTTCTCAATGTTATCTGATGTGGCTTGATATGGTTCGACTAGATTTAACGGTTGCTGAGCATTGTTGTAATAGTATTGGCGTTTAGGTGGTTCCTTATCAGCTTCCGAGAGGTCGTGAACCTGGGGATAAATTAGTCTACTTTATACACATATACAAATTAAATTATAAAGGCCTACAGTTGTGTGCGTATCACGCAGAAACTGTTGGACAGATTTACATTTTTTATAATTTTATTTCTAATACCTTAGCCCTTACTTTTAAAATATATAGGTATTTTTATTTGATGCAAAGTTATAAATATTTTTAGAAAGGGTTTTTTTATAAACACTCTATATGAAGTGAAAGAAATTTTGTATGTATAGTATTTTTTTTTCTTTTCAGTTTTACTTATATATTCCCTCGTTACATAGAATATTAAGATGCTAGAATGATATGATAAAAAATAACCATGTTCAAAATGCAACAAAGCTGAACCGATTTTGATGAAATTTTGTATGCGTGTTCCAGTGGATCCAAGTATGACTTAGATTCAATTGTAGTTTTTTTTTTAATTACCAAGGCAGGACAACGTCCTCCCGGCCCGCTAGTATAGCATATAAAATGGAATACAATATATTCAAGCGACCCTTCAACTAGTCATAAAAATGTTACCCGAATTATAGAAACAATATTATTATTGTGACATTTTAGTGAAAAGTAGAAAATGTAATTGTTAAAATAAGCAATATACAAGTTTAATATATTACGTCAAAGTGCGTAAAGTGGAATAACAGTATACCTTCGGATTAAATACATTGTCAAATGTCAATAATGTTATATAGTAGTAGGTTGTAATTTACTTGTGAATATCTAAAATTGCTTAATTTATTTTTACAGCATCCTAATGAATTATACCCACGAAATCTATAATTCATTACCAAAAGTCTTTGCCGGCAAATAAAAATACAATAAAATAGAACAATAGAACAAGAACTATCAACTTAGACCAGTGTTAGACAATATTTAAATTTAAATAGTGTCTATCTATAAACAAGGGTCAGACACTCTTTTGTGATGAAACCTTTTTTAAGCAAGAGTTCAATGCGTATTACATTTGTTTGTAATAACACGGACTATGTTCTATAGAGATGTACGCTCAGTATCCTACACATGTATTATATCAAAATAGAATCAAGGTAAGAATACCTAAAGTAAAGTTAGTGAATTAAAGCGTTACTTACCGAGACTGTTGAATCAAAGTCTACGATGCTAAAATAGTCACCAGGGTTCAGTTCGTTTAGAATAGTCTGCATAGCTTGTTGCAGCTGCTCTATTTTACGTCCCATCATGGAGATAGAGGTGTCCAGCACAAAAACGACGTATTTGTTCAGTGGTGGTAGGTTCGGGGCGAAGAAGTGTACGAAATACCCGTCGTTCACCTTAAATTATAATATTACACTGACTGCGTTGTAAACATTATTATTATTATTAGCTTTGTTATATTTGTCAAGAGTATATCGATGGGAGAAAGGGGAACTGTCGCAACTTTCATTTTGGGCTAAACCACTTTTAACCATATTCTTGAATTTAAAAAAATACCGCTTCGAATGCAGTGGCTCTCGTTTTCCTACGATTAAATCTATACTAATATATAAAGCTGAAGAGTTTGTTTGTTTATTTGTTTGTTTGGTTGAACGCTATGATCTCAGGAAATTATTCTTGAATTTAAAAAAATACCGCTTCGAATGCAGTGGCTCTCGTTTTCCTACGATTAAATCTATACTAATATATAAAGCTGAAGAGTTTGTTTGTTTATTTGTTTGTTTGGTTGAACGCTATGATCTCAGGAAATACCAGTCCGATTTGAGAAAGTCTTTCGGTTTTAGATAGCTCATTTATCGAGGAAGGCTTTAGGCTATATATAATCACGCTAAGACCAATAGAAGCAGAGCACCAATGAAGAATGTTTCAAAATCGGGCACTTTTTTGCCTTTGTACGATTACGTTATTATTATATACGTTGCCATGGTAACGTAGTAAGTAGTAGTAATAATATTCGTCCAATAGGACAGGCGAAGGAATTAATCCATACTGCCAATTCTGAAGTTATGTGGTAAGTATCAAAGCTAACATTTTCAAAGTTTATTTTGTTTTCCTATTCAAATAGTTCATACTACTTTTATTTCCAATTTTTTATTTATTCTCTATTACGTATTATAAAAATAAAGTTTGTGTATATACAATTAAAATAACAACTTTTTGATGAATGGATATATGGCTACATATGGCCAAAAAAAAACTTTTTTTATACTTTGTCTATATTTTTATATTATTATATTTTGTCTGTTTGTTTGTTTGTTCTGGGTAATCTCCAAAACGACTGGACCTATTTTAACGGGAATTTTACTTTTTACTGCCAGATAACCGAAATTATAGCGGTTGACATATTCTATTTTATTTGTCCGCGGCTTCGTCCGCATTACTTTGGGCCGATTTTCACGGGGTATTCACTGGTAGATAACAGACCTCATAAAAAATAATTTAGGTTTTTTATTCGCCTTCGGACGCAGTGGAATATCCGTAATGCTTGAACTGATTTTCACGGGACTTTCACTGGAAGATAACTCACCTTATAAGAAGTAACTTAGACTATTTTATTTTGATTCTCAAGACTTCGTCCGCAATATCCTACTATCTCCTAATTGATTGGACCGACTTTCACGGGGCTTTTACGGGCAGATAACTAGCGGGCTCGGAAGACGTTATACGGACGGAGACGGATAATAAAATGAAAACCTTGACAAATTATACCTAAACCTTCCCCATAAATTATCATTCTATCTACTGGTGAAAACAGCATGAAAATGGTAGTTTTTGACTTTATCGCGAACAGATAAGCTGACAGAGAATTTTTTTTAACCGACTTCGAAAAAGGAGGAGGTTACTATGTTCGGTTGTATGTATTTTTTTATGTATGTTAATCGATATTTTAGTCAATTGTGAACCGATTTTAATGATTCTTTTTTATTTGAATTGGTACACTATGTAGTGATTAACTGCTACCTATATATTCGTCCGTGTGAAATTGATCAAAAATATGTTACAACTGCGTGAGACGTGTGCCTTACTGACTCCAAGAATAAATATACATAATTGAAAGACATATATTTGTATGTAATATGAATTATATCATCTTTTTGGTCAATTTGGCGGCCATATTGTTTTATTTACCACGTTTGCTTCTACATAACTCAGTTATTATAGCAACGTATAAGAATAACTTAAGTATATCGACAATACGGGCACATTATATCTATCTATAAAATAAAAGATTTAAGATATATTGTTCGATAATGTATAGTTTATAATTTTCATTACTTTCTTATATAGTGTTAGTGAGCACTGAGTTTGGTATATAGTAGGTTGAAGTTCCAGGTATGTTGCTGATGATAAATCCCATCCCATTCGATATACTATTAGTATTCATATATCTAATGTACACGTTACATGTTACAGTAGATGTACATGTTACATGGCGTTCGTATCGTAGTTACAAATGTTTTTGAAAAAGCGTTTCTGTAATGTACACACCCACTCACAATTTCAATAAATTAATAAATTTTAAAAAAGCGCGTGTGGAGCCGCGGGTAACAGCTAGTTTTTCATAAAAATTTTCAAATTTTGGTATCTGGCCTAGTTTTAGCATTTCGCATAAAAAAATGCCGTAACTAGGGTAAAGTATACATTTAACAAAAAAAAACACTACTTTGTTTATGTGTCATAGAGACTGCTTGGAATTGCTTGCTATATAAGTACATACCAATTTACATCTTTCTATCTCTATAAATACAATATGAGTTATGAATTTTTTGAAATAGTTTTTTAGCTCTGGTGTTAAGTTGGGTTTCTCAAGCTACGACAATTCCGCTTTCTTCCGTCGATATTAACCCTTTATGTTCGAGAGGTGTCATAAATAATTATATCCAATTTCTTTGAAGTTGTAACGCAAGCTCTTTCTATCAATCTCCCTACATTTTCGATCTTAGTTCGAACTTGACAGACGTGGCAAGAGGATTATAAAAGCTGAAGTTCCTGAATCCCATTACTATGGATTTATCTAGGTCTAGAAATTTGTTCAGTAGATCCATATATGCTTTACCAAAATCAAAGAGAACAGCCGATTAGTCATTCGAGGTACGCGGAAACCTTAGTTTCTCACCTGGCTGGACATTTTTGTAAAACAAAGGTATACACAGCAAAATTACAAAGAGTAATATTTATGCAATGTAAAGATATGAAAAAACATAAAGTACTGAAATATAAAAGTTTTATAAGTTAATTTGTGTGTTTAATCAATTTATGTTTGAGATAAGGTACACGTTGAAAGCGGTACAAAACATTTTGACTTGTTAAATATTCCGCGCAAAAATTTCCCTTGAATGCTTTACTCGAAGGTTACATTATTTATATTAAGCGTTATATTGTAGCATGATTACTTACTAGAATTTGTCCATCACTAGATCTCTCAACATCGTATTGCACAACAAATTGGCCGAGAACGCCTTCACCGTCGGTTTGACCTGTCGCAGATTCTTTCGATTTTTCCTAAATTGGAAAATTATTTTAAACACTATATATATATACATATATATATTTTATGCTTCAAAACTTTTGGAGGTTGTAGAGCCACGCTGAAGCTATCACTGGTTTCAGCATGAGTGGGTCGGCTCGCCCTGGGTTGTACCACACTCACATAGAAAACCGACGTAACATAACAGTGCTTGCATTGTTGCGTTTCGTTCGGTCAATGTGAGCGCCGGAGACCCACTTCTCTTCTCCTCCCCATTCCTCTCCCCCTCCCTCTTCTACTTTCAAACACAAGCTGGAAATGCACTTGAGATTTCCCTGGTGTTGTTACTGTCTATGGACGGTGGTGATCAATTAACATCAGGTGACCCACCGGTTCGTTTGCCTCCAATGACAAAAAAAATAATAAAAAATGTTAAATCAATTTCCAAATTATAGCTTACCGCATATATTTGCATTAAACGTTTTTGTTCTACTAAATCAGGCGAAAATATAATCTCCGCAGAAGCACCATCTCGTTTAATGATAACGTTTGACATTTCTGTAAAAAAAAAACAATGTTAATATACGCAAGGTTATCTTGTTAGCGATACGTAGCTTCAATGCACACTCTTGTCTTATTTATATTAACTTATAGCATATTTATTCACTCGGTAGAGAAAAGCACATACACAAAAAGTATGCTGATAACCGATGACCTAGCATTATCTTTTGTCCATACCTTTTATATTCTTAATATTTTATTTGTAATCGAGATATAATTATTGCTGGACCACACGCACATAGTCACTTTACATGAAGTGACAAACATGATAAGTATCAAAAGAGGATTAATTTTTATGTAGGTACAGTTAGTTAGTAGGTTGAATGAAATTCCGCCCTCAATACTCCGGCGGGCATTCAGGTTAAGGTTGATTTTACAGATTTTCGTAATTTAACTAGATTCCTTCGGGAATCTAAGTTAGCGTATTTCACGTTTGCTCTCGAGGAGGAACGCCTCCTCCGAGTAGTACTTCGTCGTGTCCCAGCCGAGATCTCGATTGAAGACGTCACCGCCTCCCTTAAGGAGGGTGATTTCCCAGTCCGGGAGGTACAACCCACGCACTCGCGCCCCCTATAATATGGTCTTGGTCCTCCTCGACCGTACAGTAGAGGGTAAGTCTATTTTTAACCTCACCTCCGTCTGCGGCCTCAGCGGCATCACCGTTGAGCCCCCGCGTAAAACTAATACTCCGTCGCAGTGTCATAACTGCCAGAGTTACGGCCACTCGGCGCGTAACTGTCACCTTCACCCTAGGTGCGTCAAGTGCCTGGACGATCACTCAACGAAGGAGTGCGGGCGCACGCCCGGCACTCCGGAACCTCCAAGTTGCGTGTTGTGCGGTAACGCGGGTCACCCCGCGAACTATCGCGGCTGTCCCCGCGCACCGCGCACACAACGCCCCCGACAGGCGCGACAGGTGTCCAGGGCACCTGCGGCCGCCGCCCGCCCTTCGCCTCCACCTCTCATGTCCGTGGATGCCTTCCCCGGCCTGCCGGATGCCTCTCGCGCCCCGGTAGCGCCCGCGCCCACTACGCACGCGCGACCTTCTGTGCCGCGCGCACCACAACCCGGGCGGGCCCCTCCGGCCCCCTGGGCACCCGACCCCAGCCTTAGGCTCCCAAGCCTCTAGCACGCCCACCACAGGCGCGGCCGGCGCGCACCGCTCCCGCCCACTCTACTGAGCTCTCCGCGGTGGACTGGGTCTACCAGTTACACCAAGAGCATGACCTCCAGGAGGTTGTTGCATTCCGCGAGGCCCTTAAGGCCTAGACAGGCTTGGGCCGGCTTGACGTGCTCGCGCAATACAGAGGCATCGCTGCAACGTTGCAGCGCCTCTCCCGATTCACACAAGATTTAGATTTTAAATAAAATTCGTGGCTATGAATAGGATAAAACCGCGCGGTCTATCTCTTTCGTTTTTTAACGCGAGATCTCTTAGGACACAGCGTGATTTAGTAGCTGCCTTTTTGCGCGATAGACAGATAGACGTTCTCCTCGTCCAGGAGACGCTTCTTAAACCTAAAATGCGTAATCCTAGTATCGCGAATTATAATATAGTTAGAAATGATCGTGTCGCCCGCGGGGGCGGCACCTTAATTTACTATAGGCGTTCGTTATATTGCATGCCGATAGATCCGCCCGTTTTGACCAATATGGAAGTGTCAGTGTGTACAATAGGTATGACCGGTCATCCGTCCATTGTATTAGTGTCCGCGTACCTCTCACCGAATAAAGAATTGTTACAAACCGATTTGCGAGCGTTGCTTAATTTAGGAGACTCAGTTATTATAGCGGGGGACCTCAACTGCGGGAACGTCATCTGGAATAGTCCGAGAACCTCTCGTAACGGGAGGATACTCGACAAACTAGGTAGGGTTCTCGCATTTGACGTCATAGCCCCTCCGGAACCCACCCATTATCAGGATAACTGTCGTCCGTCAGTTTTAGACATAGCTTTGTTAAAAAATATCACGCTTCGGGTACGACTCATACAAGTCGTACACGAACTTGATTCGGACCATCGCCCGGTCGTATTACAGTTAGGTTTTAACTCAGACTTCACCCCTCCGTCGGTTAGGGTGGCTGATTACCCGAAACTAGCTCGTTATTTTAAAGAAAATCCTTCGTCTAGCAATTTAGACAGGATTCCAGACGTGTTGGTGTCTAAAGCCGACGCGGATTCGGCTATCGATTCCCTGGTCGACTATCTCCAGACCGCCGTCAGAGAAACCCCGAAAGAGGTACAAGCGGCGAATGATCGCCGTTTTATACTCCCCGACGACGTGAGAGCGTTGATTACGGAAAAGAACGCCGCGACTCGAGCTCACGACGCTTACCCGTCTGCAGAAAATCGCGACCGATTACGTTTGTTACGTAAAATAGTCAAATCTCGTATCTCTGAGATTCGGGGCGACAGGTGGGACAGACTTCTGGAGGATCTCCGGCCGTCTCACCTGTCGTACTGGAAACTCTCGCGAACTTTAAAGTCGGATCTCACTACTCCGATGCCTCCTCTCGATAGAGGTCCCGGATTGCCTCCTGCGTTCGATAGCATAGATAAAGCGGAATGTCTTGCCGCGAGTTTAGAAAAACAGTGTTCACCGAACACTGACAACACTGACCCTATCCATATTCTTCTCCTCTCCTCCCGTGGACACCCTAACCTCAATAACTTTCGATGAAGTTTCGACCGCCATCCAGCGTCTTAAGCTTAGGAAGTCCCCAGGTCCCGATGGGATCAGGAACGAGGTACTGAAACTCCTTCCCGATCACATCATAGCTCTATTGGTCTGCATCTTCAATGCAGCCATGTCCCAGGGCCACTTTCCAGCCACCTGGAAGAAGGCCGTAGTGATAGGCATACACAAGCCCGGCAAAAAAGCTACGCTTCCCGATAGCTATCGCCCGATTAGCCTGTTAGATACATTAGGTAAATTATACGAGCGGCTCCTTCTGAACCGTCTCCAGGTCTCGATTACAAGTATTAGTTTTACGCGGGGGCTCAACGGTGATGCCGCTGAGGCCGCAGACGGAGGTGAGGTTAAAAATAGACTTGCCCTCTACTGTACGGTCGAGGAGGACCAAGACCATATTATAGGGGGCGCGAGTGCGTGGGTGGTACATCCGGTGTACCTCCCGGACTAGGAAATCACCCTCCTTAAGGGAGGCGGTGACGTCTTCAATCGAGATCTCGGCTGGGACACGACGAAGTACTACTCGGAGGAGGCGTTCCTCCTCGAGAGCAAACGTGAAATACGCTAACTTAAGTGTCATAACTGCCAGAGTTACGGCCACTCGGCGCGTAACTGTCACCTTCACCCTAGGTGCGTCAAGTGCCTGGGCGATCACTCCACGAAGGAGTGCGGGCGCACGCCTGGCACTCCGGAACCTCCAAGTTGCGTGTTGTGCGGTAACGCGGGTCACCCCGCGAACTATCGCGTCTGTCCCCGCGCACCGCGCACACAACGTCCCCGACAGGCGCGACAGGTGTCTAGGACACCTGCGGCTGCCGCCTGCCCTTCGCCTCCACCTCTCATGTCCGTGGATGCCTTCCCCGGCCTGCCGGATGCCTCTCGCGCCCCGGTAGCGCCCGCGCCCACTACGCACGCGCGACCTTCTGTGCCGCGCGCACCACAACCCGGGCGGGCCCCTCCGGCCCCCTGGGCACCCGACCCCAGCCTTAGGCTCCCAAGCCTCTAGCACGCCCACCACAGGCGCGGCCGGCGCGCGCCGCTGCTGCGCACTCTACGGAGCTCTCCGCGGTGGACTGGATCTACCAGTTACTCCAAGAGCACGACCTCCAGGAGGTTCTTGCATTCCGCGAGGCCCTTAAGGCCGAGACAGGCTTGGGCCGGCTCGACGTGCTCGCGCAATATAGAGGCATCGCTGCAACGTTGCAGCGCCTCTCCCGATTCACACAAGATTTAGATTTTAAATAAAATTCGTGGCTATGAATAGGATAAAACCGCGCGGTCTATCTCTTTCGTTTTTTAACGCGAGATCTCTTAGGACACAGCGTGATTTAGTAGCTGCCTTTTTGCGCGATAGACAGATAGACGTTCTCCTCGTCCAGGAGACGCTTCTTAAACCTAAAATGCGTAATCCTAGTATCGCGAATTATAATATAGTTAGAAATGATCGTGTCGCCCGCGGGGGCGGCACCTTAATTTACTATAGGCGTTCGTTATATTGCATGCCGATAGATCCGCCCGTTTTGACCAATATGGAAGTGTCAGTGTGTACAATAGGTATGACCGGTCATCCGTCCATTGTATTAGTGTCCGCGTACCTCTCACCGAATAAAGAATTGTTACAAACCGATTTGCGAGCGTTGCTTAATTTAGGAGACTCAGTTATTATAGCGGGGGACCTCAACTGCGGGAACGTCATCTGGAATAGTCCGAGAACCTCTCGTAACGGGAGGATACTCGACAAACTAGGTAGGGTTCTCGCATTTGACGTCATAGCCCCTCCGGAACCCACCCATTATCAGGATAACTGTCGTCCGTCAGTTTTAGACATAGCTTTGTTAAAAAATATCACGCTTCGGGTACGACTCATACAAGTCGTACACGAACTTGATTCGGACCATCGCCCGGTCGTATTACAGTTAGGTTTTAACTCAGACTTCACCCCTCCGTCGGTTAGGGTGGCTGATTACCCGAAACTAGCTCGTTATTTTAAAGAAAATCCTTCGTCTAGCAATTTAGACAGGATTCCAGACGTGTTGGTGTCTAAAGCCGACGCGGATTCGGCTATCGATTCCCTGGTCGACTATCTCCAGACCGCCGTCAGAGAAACCCCGAAAGAGGTACAAGCGGCGAATGATCGCCGTTTTATACTCCCCGACGACGTGAGAGCGTTGATTACGGAAAAGAACGCCGCGACTCGAGCTCACGACGCTTACCCGTCTGCAGAAAATCGCGACCGATTACGTTTGTTACGTAAAATAGTCAAATCTCGTATCTCTGAGATTCGGGGCGACAGGTGGGACAGACTTCTGGAGGATCTCCGGCCGTCTCACCTGTCGTACTGGAAACTCTCGCGAACTTTAAAGTCGGATCTCACTACTCCGATGCCTCCTCTCGATAGAGGTCCCGGATTGCCTCCTGCGTTCGATAGCATAGATAAAGCGGAATGTCTTGCCGCGAGTTTAGAAAAACAGTGTTCACCGAACACTGACAACACTGACCCTATCCATATTCTTCTCCTCTCCTCCCGTGGACACCCTAACCTCAATAACTTTCGATGAAGTTTCGACCGCCATCCAGCGTCTTAAGCTTAGGAAGTCCCCAGGTCCCGATGGGATCAGGAACGAGGTACTGAAACTCCTTCCCGATCACATCATAGCTCTATTGGTCTGCATCTTCAATGCAGCCATGTCCCAGGGCCACTTTCCAGCCACCTGGAAGAAGGCCGTAGTGATAGGCATACACAAGCCCGGCAAAAAAGCTACGCTTCCCGATAGCTATCGCCCGATTAGCCTGTTAGATACATTAGGTAAATTATACGAGCGGCTCCTTCTGAACCGTCTCCAGGTCTCGATTACAGATTTAAAATTAATACCACCTGAGCAGTTCGGATTTCGTGCCGAACACTCTTGCACGAATCAAGTACACCGCCTCACGGAGTACATTTTCTCTAATTTTAATGCCGACCCGAAACGTAAACCGAAACGCACAATTGCAGTCTTCTTCGATGTCGCCAAAGCCTTCGATAAGGTCTGGCATGGAGGGCTCATCCATAAATTATGTAAATCTCACGTACCCGATAAGTTAATTCATATTATCCACGATTTTCTCACTGATAGGACTTTCCGCTTTAGAGTGGATGGGGAACTATCCCTGCCCCACCCGATACGCTCAGGTGTGCCACAGGGCTCCATACTCGCGCCCTCGCTTTTCAATCTGTTCATCAGTGACCTACCTCGGTCTAAACGGGTCGAGGTAGGTTGCTATGCTGACGATACCGTTATTTACACTTCCAGCTTGCGGTCGGACTTTCTTAGGAAGCGCATCGAAAAGGCCGTTTGCACACTCAGTGAATGGTTTCGTCGATGGCGCGTAGAAGTTAATCCTGATAAGAGCGCCGCGATACTCTTCGATCCTTTACGACGTAATAATAACCTCGAGCCCATCAGGCTATACGGAACCGATATACCTTGGGCCGACGAGGTCAAATATCTCGGTGTTACATTAGATAAACATTTAAATTTCGAGTCACATATAGATAGAGTACGAAACAAAGCCGCTATGGTTTTGGGTCGCCTCCATCCGTTGCTTTGTCATAGGAGTAAGATGTCCCTCAGACACAAGCTCACTTTGTATAAGACGTGTATCCGTCCCGTGATGACATATAGCAGTCCCGTTTTTGCGCATATGTCGAAAGATAATTTTCATAAGTTGCAGGTTCTTCAAAACCGCGTTTTACGTAAAGTGACCGGTGCCCCGTGGTACGTCCGGAGAGTTGATCTACATAGGGACCTAGAGATGCCTTCTATCTGGGCGTACGTAAAATCACTCACGATTAGTTACTTTGAAAAAGCCGCGAATCATCCCAGTCCGTTAGTGGTATACGCCACAACTCCAATCGACTAAAAAACTCCACGGTAATGGGAGTGTCTCGGGGTTGTGTCAGCAAGCTCCGCAACACCCCCCGGCGGCAGGCGTTTCCCCACGCCACACCCGACTGAGGCAGTCCGGTCACAAGACCGCCTCCCAGCCCGCCGGACCCGTGCAATGGGAGGTCAGGGCCCCCGCTCCTTCCCCCCTGGGTTCGGCTGGCAGCGGAAAGGCTAAGCCGCTCCGCCACCACCCCACCGTTGATTTTTTACCGAGGTTTACTCCTCATCCTAGCTAACCTACGCTAAGCTAACTATTCATACATATATGAGTTGTTGAAACATATATGTGTACCAAGCATACATAACTCAACAACTCTTATATATATTTCGTATATCGGATAATATTCTAAACTATTTCAGTTTGATAAGGGAAAAAATAAAACCCTTCCACCTTATTATGTGTAAGCGTGTATGCGTGCACGTGTGTGGAGGTGATATGTGTAATGTTGTCGCAGTGATGTAAGATTTTGTGTCACTGTATCGCGCGAGCAGCGTACTCAAGGGCTCCACGCCGAGGGAACGGACCTAGGCTTGAGCTGCTGCCGAGGGGGGCCTAGTCTGGTGTGCGGGAGCGAAATTTACCCCCAGACCACGTCGTGGAGAACCCTCTTGCACAGACATTGCCAGGTCCCCGGGGGAGGACCTGAACTGAGTCGACCTCCAATCGACTAAAAAACTCCACGGTAACCTACGCCGCACTATGGGAGTGTCCCGGGGTTGCGTTAGCAAGCTCCGCAACGCCCCCCGAGTCTCAAAAGTTATAGTAATTTTAATGACGACGCAACTTATGTACGAGAGAAAAGTAGATAAGTGAATGGACTTCATCCTCACCAAAAAAAAAACAGGGTATTTTGTAATATTACGTTTAATTCCACGCGGACGTAGTCGCGGACATAGTTAGTATATACGTATATATCTAATTCAGTTCGTTGTGAATGTTAGGGCTCAAGTAGGAGTTTTTGGCGGGAGCTTAGTCTGTCATGTAGTGGATTTTATATTTTATTCATGATCTTGTGTTATTCTTAATGTATACAGTGACTGTGAATTTGGGAACGAGAGAGCCCGGCTGGCATGTAATCGCATGGTTGTAAACGTCGATACGACGATTTAGTAATTCCTCGTACGTCAGATTGAAAGTTGCTGTCGAAGCGGCTTCTACATTTACAGTCACCGTGAAATGGTTCGAGTCGCGAGCTCTGAAATTATTGCAGTACTATGAAAAAAATTGAAATATAAAAATAAATCAGCTCAGAATATATATAGTAAGTTCTGGCTTGCGTGTAATGTAGTCAAGAGTTTGACGTCATATATATAATATAATACGTACTTATACTTAAACTTCGGGACTTTACCCACATTAATGTCAACTCACAAACTTCCATTACAAAGCAACAACAACGACAATAATAACGACTAATTAAATGAAAAATTCTCTGTTCATAATCAATAGAAATAAATGTCAAAGTACATTCGGATAAGATATTAAGTAATATCATCATAAGATTAAATGTCAAAAAAGATTTTTATGTATTTCTCGATGAATTATTGCTTTAAACAGACAAATAAAAAAAATGTCTGTATCTGAATTTGTGGAGTTTGCGTTGACGTCTGTGATACATTCTCAAGACTAGTACAGAAGTCAACGCGAGCTTAAATTGGCGCCATCCGTGAGATTTAAATTTTGTAAATAATTTATGTAAAGTTTTTTGGAGAATAAATTATTATTTTTATAATCTAGTTAAGGTTTTCAATTAATAAAATGTTATGCATTAGTACTTAGCAGCGATGTGGGCTGCGCCAAAACCATGTGTAACGGCATCTTGGTAAATATGTTTAGCCTCCTCTTTTTCTTTTACATACGCCTTATACGACTTCCCATCGATAGTCCTGTAAAAACATAGACCACAGTTAAACTGGATTTCGTTCATAACAATAGTTTTAAATAACACTAGCAGCCACCGCCTTTCTGCGCTTGTATCTTCATTAAAGCATAGTTGCCCGCCTCGGTTTCCCTCGAGTGTACTAACAAAAGAAATATCATCCCTTTACAGTACAACCATTTAATGAAATAGAATAGCAACTAAACATCAATTTTAAAATTTTGACAATATCTAGAAAGTTCTAACAAGAGAGCTACCATCGTGTTGGAACATTGAAATTATTCACACGTTACTTATTATGTTAAATATGTTGTAATCTCCATTGAAATAAAACATTGACACTGGCAAGTGCTTCTGCGGAGCCAAAACAAGAAAAACGATTATCTATCTATCTATCACTATTAGGTGGATAATTCTTCCATAATGTTTTGTTATGAATTCAGTGTTTATCAGGAAAAACTATATTACTTAATTTTCCAACAATAATTATACAATATAGTTCAATTTAAATACGCAGATTTATGAAGAAAAATTAAAATCCGCTTAATGACAGTCTAAGAACGCGTCAAAAACCCCTTTTGCCACATTATCACACTACTCAAACTTTTTAGAATGAAGCAGTATATTTTTTTTAATTATAGCATTATTAACTTTTTCTTGTGGTTTTGTTCTTATTACTATGAATTCAGCCTATTCCTCATTTTTCTGAATGATAAGCAACCTATGTCATTTTTTAGTCTCACTGTTTAATCAAAATATGTTAATCCGTAAAGAAGTTAAGGCGAGAAAGTGTAACATACAAACAAATTCACATGCGCATTTATAATATTAGGCTTACATAACAAATCCGCTTATGAACGCTGTTTCAGGCAGCAACACCCTAAAATTGGCCTCCTGAGCGCGTTTCGCAGGATTCTTAACGCGCGCCACCACTGCAGTGTGTGCATATCTCATTGATATCGTTGATTTTATATCCATCTCTAGCAGTTTGATTGAGGGAGTGTGCTCTTCCGTAGTTGGGTCCGTGCTTGATGAAGGTGTTGGCGTCGGATCCGATAGAATTGTATCTGTGGTCTGTGAACAAGTACACGTCAGTACCTAAACATTACAAACGATAGAATAAGATAAATTACAAAAAACATAAAATCATTTATTTTTGTACATATGTTTCTTAAAAATTGTGGCCATACTGGTAGTTCAAAAAAAATGACGAAACAGTATTATTTCTGGTGCATATTTCAGTCATATTATAAGTTCATCATTGAGATACTTAATTTTCTTAGCTCATGTTCCAGGTCAACCCGTAAACAGTATTTGTAAGGTTTCAGTTTTGAATTTTTTTTAAGATATCGATTTTTGGCGATGTCAGTATTTTTTTTATTGAAAATTGGATGACGCGATCTGCCAAATAATTTTGAAAACCTATAATAAAGGTTCAGAAACTTTATGCTTGAACACGCCTATGTCAGAACCTTCGATTAGCAAAATACTTTTGTGATAACCTTTTTATTAAGGAAGGCTGTAGGCTACGAAACCATGTGCTTCAAGCTTCAGACGGTTGGCAGTAACCATAAAGATAATGTAATCTAGTAAATCGGTAAGCAAATACGTAAAATGAGAATAGTGACAGGTGTCATGGATGCGGCGGGTATGAAAAGTATAGGTAATCCAAATTACACTGAGAGGAACTGCTATTTGCGTAATAAGTTATTTCGTTATTATTAATTACTTACCTCATCGAACTTCGAAACCACCATAGTGTCCTGGACAGGTACCGCAGCTGCCTGAGCAACGACGTACAACAGCCATAAGGGGCCCAGTACCACCAAAGGCCTTGCCAGTGTCATCCTGACCTAAAATATAACATTGTTGTTTAAACAGGTTTTAGTCAAATGCAATTATAGGGGTGTAGACCAATGATATTAGAACTAAAGAGCTGTAGATACGTCAGATGCGCTTATTTTTGACGGCTGCCTCGTCAATCCGCCCGCATCTAAGCAACATATGACTATTTCTTTTTCACCACCGATATTGAGAATATGCCATCTTACTTCCACATTTGATCTAAGACAGTGTGACGTTACAATATTACTTAACGTATGTGTGCATTAACGTGCCATTTGTTTTGTTAAAATACCATCTAGGTAACGTATTTACAGCTTCTTAGTTATAATATCAATGGTGTAGACAATGGACTCTGGTTGCTGAACATTTCGTATGTAAAGAAAATTAATAAAGAATAAATTAATTATAGGAAGTCGCGAGAACAACTAACAAGTATTAAGAAATACGTATGTTCACCCACTGGTTGAAAATTCAACCACAATCGTTGTCAAAACCAGTCCTAAAATAAATAAATAAAATTATACAGCAACTAAAAAATAAATTTGTATCTGAAATTTGAATTCGATTTATTCTTGTCTATTGGGAATTTCACAATAATCAATAATTCAATTATAATAATTCTGTCATATCCGGACAACTAAACTAAAAAATACACGTATTCGAAGGCAGAAAAAACTAGCGCTAGCACTAAGGCTCGTCAATAGATTCTAGACAGAGTTAACAATCGTGAGAGAAAAAGGTACTGAACTGTTTTATCTTCATCTATTTATGATATGATAATCAAGAAAACGCACAATTTAATGAAAATAATGATAAAATACTAAGGTATGTGTGATACAAATTGTATTTTTAGGAAAACAGTTTATAAGATTTTTTATACAAAGTAAAAAATCCTATGAACGAACCGAAATCTATGAACTAAAGCGATGGGCAATTCCATGGGTATTCCTTGAATATTGAATATTGATATTCATCGCATGAGAAGTGAATTCGTAATAAGGATTGGAATAAAAAAAATAAAAATGGGATTTTTTATGTACCGCTATGTATAAAACTATAGCTAGATATTTTATTGACATATTAACTTAATATATTATATTAACTGAACTCAAGTCATATGATATTAAAAGAAGGATGACAATGGTACTCACTTGATTGTTTACTGTTAACAAGATGATTGCATAAATCGTTTGTCAAAGTCTGGCACGTTCCGTATACAGTATAAACAAGTATCATGTACAGTTGGAATAAGGAACGTCTGGCTCCGGCGTCGTCCACCGCGGAACTCGTCAGAACGGCTCAGAAGTCAGAATATCGTGTTTGTAGGTAGATATGTTTCTACACGTACGCACGATCTCGAGTCCATGGGTTTCCCAGAATGAGATAGTGATGTTTTCATGAGTGGCCATTTGGCATTATTTCTAGAATTGTATAATTCGTTTAGTACACAAAATAATATTGTTTCCTGATAACTATTATTTGTTGTTCAAAACAACAACAACTTATATAATCGAGAGTTAATTTAATCCAAGTCAACATTTACTAGACGAAATCTTTTACTGTTATAAATCTATTGTATCAATAAGCTAACACTAATCATATGCATCAGTTCCAGAATTTGTTTAATGCCTTTGAATCTAATAAATAATTGTCATTAATCTATTTTCTTTCGCGTTTTTTAACAGTTCTTAATTCTGAAATTTATAGAATATGTAGATAGCTATTTTACATTAGACATTAAGTAAGGTGTAAAGTCTTTATAACGCCATTCGCTATAAGAAAAAAGGCTATACAGGGCTGTAGCTAGAGTCGAATTTGAGGTAGGGCAGCATTGATTACAGGTAGGGCGGAAGTAAAAAATTTATCATAATTGATCTGCCCTCGAATGTCACAAACTGTGGTATGTTTGGAAATGTATAGATACCTATCGCTATAATGATTTTAAGTCAAATTATGAATAAACGATTTAATTAAAAAAGAAAAAGTAGAAAAAAAAATTGATCTAGGAAGCTCTTTATAACGAAAGTTCTTTATAACAAATAAACATATTTGTTCTGTTAATCGTCATAAAAAGTTTACTCTATGTATTAGTAAAGCTGCTTAGGTTTCTAGTTATATTAAAAAAAAATTGACAAAAACGTGTACGGAAGTCCTTTCATTTTTTAACACTTAATAAGTACTAGAATGAAGTACTTAATATTAGCTGATGAAAAAAAGTCGAAACACTTGAAAAAAGTGTTCGCGTAGGCGTGAAAATTGTACATACTTTAATAAATTCTGTAATATTATAGTGAATTTACTTTTTTTCATAATTGCTATTTCACAGACGATAAATATAGTCCTGCTACATTTTACAATGTTATTGTCACCTTGGTTGTATTTATCTATGACTTTTTTTCTTAAGCATTACTTCTAAACCCTCACGCTGGGTGTACAAGCAAGTTAGACAAGTATGTGAAAGCCTTTTTAACTGGTTACCCCTAAACACTGTTGCCGTGCTATATTTTATAATCCAGCGATATATAGGTAACATATATGAATTCTAGGAATTATAATTTAGTGATCTTGAGTGCTATAATTTATCGTAGTGAAATAATCTCGCATCACGTATAACAGGCGTTATGGATTCGTGATATCGTATGACATATTATTTTTATTGTCATAATTTAAAAAACTTAACGATTCAAATGCCTATGTGGAAAGTAAAAACTTTTGAAATTATTTCAAACCGAAGACACGTTTATAGTTATAGTTTATAAGTAACTAGCGATCCGCCCTGGCTATGCCCCGTACAGTATATTTATTAATATGGTGTCATAAGTAACCAAGCAATTTACATAAATGTTCGAACCGCTTCGTTTTTTTTAGTTTGATAAAGTCAAACTTCGTGAGTCTCATCAGAAAAAGTTCCAATAACCATTAAATTAATATGCTTTAAAAAGTAATTTAGATCTATATAAAATACTCAGAATGTTAAAAAAAATATAACTACCCTATTTATTAGGACAACAAATAATATTAAATTAAATTTGGGATCCTCTTTAAGGTTAAGCGATATTTCTCAACGGAACAGTCGGACCTCTATCGAACGTCGTGCTCGTCGGCTTGTAGGTGATAAAGCGCTATGGGAGACAAGAATGCACAATTTAGAGCATCGACGGACAGTGGCTTGTCTCTGTGTTTTATTTTATAGGTTACAGTTTGGAGAGTGTGCATAGGAATTACATGATATAATTCCACCATCCTCATTCCATCAGAGGACGACCAGACGCCGCGAGGGTTTTGACCCTTATGTAGTTAATATTCCTGAGATTCGTACAAAGCGATTTGGTTCCACATTCAGTATACGTACGGCTAAGATCTAGAATTCACTCCCGGCGTCTGTCTTCCCGTCTCATACAACTTGAGATTGTTCAAGAGTAGAGTGAATAGGCATTTAGCACGTAAGCAGGATCCATCGTCGGCTTCATCCTCACTTACCATCAGGTGAAATTGTGGCTAAGCGCGTACATAAACCATTAAAAAAAAAATGGTCAAAACAACTTCGCAAATGATTCATTATCTTTTAATACAAATAATAATAATTTTAAATCATCCATAAAACCAAACGGTTAATGTTGAAGCTACGCGATGATGTCTTAATTATTAGCGTATTCGGACACCAAGTCGATGGAAGTAGGTTCGCATCCTAGCAACTGAGTCGGAAAGGTGAAGGAAAACATGGTGATGAAACTATAGCATGGTGGTAGGACTTTTTCTAAATCCGCCTGGCTAGCTACCACCCTCAAGTTGAAAGTCTGTCGTCATACACCTGTTGGTGTGAATGGTCAGCTGCAATTGAGAGCCGAGAGAGAGGCCACATCGTCATTTAACATTAGATTAGATTGTGCTTAAGCACTATAACCTATGAAGTTAAAACCGAGTTGGTAATACAACATTTAAAAATAGTAGAAATTAATTTACAACCATATATCTATACATAGCCATACATTTTTAATTACATAACTTTCTAGGGGTTAGTAGTCCGGTGAAGCTGTTAAGACCTTGCTTGGTCAATAGCGTAGTCAGATCGAAAAAAAAAAAATCTAGAGCCTGTGAAACAAAACGCTGCTTTCAATTTTAATACCATTGACAGATGTTCAGGTTGCTCACTCTTACATTGGGCGCCGAGTGATTGTCCCGCCGTCTACTAGTCCAGTTATAAAAAATATATCTTGACGTCCCAGACAAAGTTCTTAATTAATCACTACTGACCTCCTATTATTATTTACGTTATTGCTTCCATTCTCATGATATCGATTTATTGGAATTTATGTTGTAATTGTCAAGCACTTATTAATCCTTATACTTATTATATACTTAATTATTCCACTTTATTTACTGTATCAATAATAATTTGCAGTCTAACATTGTAGAGTATGATCTTTGACTTACAAAAGCTGACGATTTTAAGCACGTATATTGTAATAATTTCACAAAACAGCGGATAGAAATAGCAAATTTAAGCCTTAAATATTCCTATTTTCAGTTTACATATGTTTAATAACAACAAAGAATGTCACAGTATAGTAGAGAAGTTACCGTATGGAAATAGTCTCATAAGTGCTCATTAAAAAAGTCATGAAGAGCAATCAACTTTTCCCGATGGGAAAAGCTGTAAGATTCTGATAGATTAATTTTCCCATAAGCAGGGTGAGAAAAATCTCATTTTCTGTTAATTCTTTTAAGTAGAACAGAATTTCAACGTAAGTGGAGAGTAAAAATATGATATTGGGTTATCTAAACCGAGTTTGTCTAAACTAAAAAATAATTTTGTTGAGATTTTATGAAAATTAAATCGTACAAATTTATAATACTTTGATAAATATTTAATAATAATTAGTATAATGTAATAATTAATAATAATATAAAATAACATCATATTTTAAAAAGTATTCATAGAAATATACGTATATCTCCTTATAGCAAAATATTAAAAACTGATACTTGTCGATTAGCACAAAATGCGTGTGAGCAGTCCACACTCTGAATAAAGAAATAACTACATACTTTACTATTGTATATACCGGACTACACGCCATAAATATTGTTATTAATCTAGTGGATAGACGGGGAATTATAATCTTAAAAAAGTATAAGGTTTGATCATTCTGGGGTTATCTTTACTTCGTAATAACCCATTTATTGTCCGGGTTTCTTCGTTGACGGCAAGATCAAATGGAAATATGTAGGGGAAAAAACATATTTACAATTAAACTTTTATCACAATCATATTCTCAGTAAATAACATTAATACGTCAAACAATTAATGAAATAATAAATAACACTAATCACACGCGATATCTGTGGTTTTCACCCATATTTTGTATTAATGTACCTATAAGATATGCTCATGATAATTTATAGCATAAACTGTTCTTAACAATTGATTTTGTCGTTAGAAAACCGCAAAATTAAGCCTAACTACAACCATTAAACGGTTTACATAGAACTTAATAAATGGGACATTTCACGTCAAGCGGACAACCAAAAAAATGACGTCGTGAATTATGTTTATACTCTGGTCAATGTGCTCATAGCTATGTGTATGTACTCTATATGCTCTAAGTCTTAAACTATTGGCGATCACGTTTTAATTGTCTTTGTGAAGAATTAGTACATTTAAGGCTTTAATTCAAGGTTAAAAATATTATTAAAAGAAGTGTCGAAGTTACTCAAATATCGATTTGAAATTTTCACTTCCGGTTTACTATACGTAAAAAAAAAACAATTTTATTTATTTATTTATTTATACATTATGCCTTAAATACGCAATGGCGGACTTAATGCCGAAGGCATTCTCTACCAGTCAACCATTAGGTTATGCAGAGATAAATGTTGATAGGTTTAAAAGGAGAAGTTTTTATGAAATTATGTTTAACCTATTTAATATAACAATATATAAATAACATATCAACACCGATATACTACATATATACAATACATACATATAACAACATCATACATAAATAAAAGTATAATAATTCATCATCAAGTATTAAATACAGCATTAACCAGATAATTCTGCTAACTGAGACTGGTAAAGCCGACGTACCCTGACTTTAAAACTGAAACGGTTAGATGACATCCTGATTTCATAAGGAAGCGCATTCCATAGGAGAATAGATTGGATAAAGAAAGAGGAATGTACAAGACCGGAAGTATGGACAGGACAGACAAATGTAGTTGTTTGGAACATACCTGTAGGGTACTTGGTGACAGAGTTTCAACTTGAGGCCTGTAAGGTAGCCAGGCGGGCTTAGAAAAAGCCCTACCATTATATTGTATTGAAGTTATCTTACATCTATCGTATCGGTGGCGTGTTTTAGGACTTTATTTGGTAATTTAATACTATTATCACTCTTACCGAGTCTTAAACATGACGTGATTGCTTGTATATATGAGAAAAATTTTGTTATTAAATTTTCACTTATCGATATTTTATAAAATCAAGCTTATCCAAGTTTTTGCGAAGATGCATTACATTACTGGGAGGGTACGGTTAGTCGGTTTTAAATTTCTGAAATTTATTCTTATATGTATTCTATACAATAAAATGCATTTTAAAACTCATTTCCGATATACACGTATTCATTGGTGAATCATGCAATTTTCATTGCATAATTCACAAATGCATATATGTATGAATAGCTTAGGATAGTTTAGCTAGGACAGACGCGTCTTTTTCGGTAACAGCCCAAGCCGAGGTGTGCGTGCACCCTTGTGTATGTTACCCAAAACCAAAATCGGCTGAGTGCCCTAAACGCTCGGCCTTAGTAGTCCGGTGAAGCTGTAAAGACCTTGCCAGGTCAATAGCAAAGTCAGTTC
>MU158880.1:0-121778 GCA_015888305.1 Antheraea pernyi | reverse complement strand
TATGGTAGTGCTTCCGGTGGGCAGTACCGTGGCGCGATACAATGTGCTTCCGGTTGTTATGGCGATACTTCCGGTGGCAGCACTAGGCATTTCGTACGGTAGTGCTTCCGGTTGTTACATTATAATAATTTTATTTTATTTAAGGGTTACAAAATTTTGTATTATAATATTTATTTAAATATATTTTATTGTATTTTAGTGATTAAGATGCTATTGTTACAATAAATAAATTGAATACATTTTTATCGAACTTTTTTTTATCATAATTAACATATCGATACAGTGTATGTGCAAGTTTGTAATGCACATCACTATAGACACAATGGACGTTACCCCCGCGCCCCTCCTCACACCCGCGATAACGGATCGCGCGGATACCATACTAAAAACCGATTGTGCACTCTATTAACTACGCGCGGCTTTGTTACTCTATGGTTTTTTCCTTCGGGCGAGCCGCCCGCCCCATTCATGTCGAAACCAACAATAGCTTCAGCGTGGCTCTACCACTTCGCGAAGGTTACACGGAAATGTGTTACCTCTCAGGAATAGTAAAGTATCACTTGCAAGCATTAATCTCTTAAAATTATTTATGTCACTAATTAAAGTTGATTATAGCATTATCAACATAAAATACGATGCAGAAGACAATAAAAGTAGAGGATACAATTATGAGAAGATTAAAAAGGAAGAAATAAAATAATAATAAATATTATATGTATGTGTATCTACACTTGAAAGAATGTTTTGAACGCATTTACAAAATATCCCAATAATTATTGGTCATTTCAAATTAGTTAGTAAATTTACCAACATCATTTAGGACTTTTACAACAAGAATTCAAAATTTGTTTTGCAAATAAAACAATGTATGTATGTTATATAATAATTATTATATTAATATTCGGATACTCGAAGTATAAAACTGATATGAATGTCCAAAACGTTATATTTTAGGGAGCTTAATGAAACACAACCGTACTGCAAGACGCGTATAATCGGAGAGAGAGGCAGGTACATGACAGCTTAAAACTACCTGCCTACATATATCACACTTTCACTCTTAAATAACTAATATAATATAAACTATGAAATCATAAAATACTTTACACACATTACCTCCCGAGTATTCAACCTGTTTTTTTTTTGTTTATTGTGTATTCTTTCTTCTATCATTCTATCCCCTTTAAAGAAATCCAATCGCGATCTCAGTGGCCTACGCTGTAGTAACATGGTGGGAGAAGTACCTGTTGTACTAGCTGTGCTCCACGTTACGGTATGCCATTAAGTAAGTCTGTATCGCGGCATCTAGATCACATCCATCTCTCATGGATTTTGCAATCTGCTGCTCCATTAGAGGAAGGGTGATAAATTGAGGTAAAAGTTTACTGAATTCCATTATTCTTCATAAATTGAGCTAGAGATTCTTCATAAATATTCCTTGCTTGAAAATGGCGGACCATCGTCCGAAACGATCTCTTTAGGTAAACCAAAACGTGCAAAGGTCTCACGGAGCACTTTAATTACGCTCTAAGCCGTGGTTCGTCTGAGCCGTGGTTCGATTCATATAAAATAATTCGATCCATTTGGTCGTCGAATCTATGATAACAAAGAAGGTTTTCCCATGGAACGGTCCTAACATGTAAGCGTGACCAAGGATTACTTAAATACGGCCAGGGTTGTGGGAGAGCGCGTGGTGGTGCAGGACTTTCGGATTCACAAGTCGCACATTGTCGGCATGTACGTTCAAATGAAACTCTTTTAGTAGTAATGCTCTCAACTAACCTGTAACCCCATACTATACATCCAGTATCTAAGTATAACTCATGTCGACAATTGAAATACGGTTTAATCTTCCTTACAAAGAGTAGGCCAACCGTTTTTTAAATAGATCAATACTTGTTTTAATGTCTTGTCTTTAGTAATGTGCTCTTGAACTAATTTTCGCGAAATAGGAAGGAAATTTTGAACGAAATTAATATAAGTGGTCGTAACTCGATCTCTCTTTGACTCGGCTATTGGCATACGTGATAACGCATCTGCTGCGTTCTTGTTACTACGGATATACTCAATACCATAGTCATATCCTGATAATATAACAGCCCAGCGCTGCATACTACTCGCTGCCATGACTGGAATACCTACTTTGTTACCAAAGATTGTCACCAATGGTTTATGATCAGTTCTTAATGTAAATCGTCGCCCGTATAAATATTGGTGAAATTTCCTTACGCCATAGATGATAGCTAACGCCTCCTTTTCGATCTGTGAATATCCCCTTTCTGCTGCGCTAAGTGTACGTGATGCATATGCGACCGGCCGTTCTCCCTGCTCAGTTATGTGTGAGATGACTGCTCCTACGCCCACGCTGCTGGCGTCTGTAGTCAACACTAATGGCAGGTCGTTCGAATAGTGAGCTAACACTTCACTGGAAATCAACATTTGTTTTATGTTACTAAATGTGTTACTGTGGTGGGTATTCCATTGAAACTTGACATCTTGCTTTAATAAATTATACAATGGCTCCATTGTCGTACTCATATTGGGGATAAATTTACCATAATACATTACCATGCCTATAAAAGACCGTAATTCGGAAACGTTTTTAGGCTCCGGTACATTTTTGATGGCTTTGACTTTATCTGATGACGTATGTATTCCTTTGCTACTGATAACAAAACCTATATACGTTACCGAGTCTGCAAAGAAAATACATTTTTCTCTTTTAACTTTTAACCCTTTTTTTAACAACCTGTCAAAGAGTTCATGTAGTGTTTTAATATGAGAACTATCATCTGCTCCCGTGATAATTAAATCATCGAGGAATACCCCCACTCTAGGCATATCTGTGAATAGCTGTTCCAATTTCCTTTTTTGAAAAATTCCAGGACTCGACGCTAAACCATAAATTAGTCTGTTTTTTTTTTTATAGTAGCTGCGAAAAGCTGGATATGCACAGGCTGATCCCGAAACGCGACCCGCAAAAGCGAATCACTATAACGGGCATTTTCGCCATATACATGGTGGTTGCGACCCAGTCAGGCTGTAAAACCCTACCACCCCGCTATCGCCATTGCCTCGTTCGTTATTCAGCAGGGTGCACCACGTGCAGGTGAGGTTGGCTTGGATGTCTCAATTCTTAGATGTTATTTGCCACCCCTTACACCCCATTACACATAAATAAACCCCGATGAGTATTTATAACAGTATATTTCTTGGACTCATCTAATTCAAATTGTGCATAAGCTTGTGATAAGTCTATTTTGGTAAATTTTTGGCCCCCGTGTAATTTGGTTAATAAATCTTCCACCCTAGGCAAAGGAAAACGATCCACCTCTAGACATTTGTTTAAAGTAAGTTTAAAATCACCACATACTCTAATAGTTCCATCTTTTTTCATAACCGGTACAATTGGTGTAGCCCAGTCGGATGTAGTGACGGGTGTTATAATACCGTCGCGCACTAACTGGTCCAGCGCGCGCTCAACTGGCTCCCGCAACGCATAAGCCAGCGGCCGCGCCCGCATGAACACGGGCCGAGCGCCGTCGCGTAGCCTAAACCCGACCGTGCCACCGGTGTACCGCCCCAAACCGTCCGAAAACACATCATAGTATCTGGAACTAAATTCAGTCATATTAAACATATTATTCATGTAACTTATATTATGACAACTACGTGATGAAATATTTATGTCTAATTCTTGCAACCATTGTCTACCTAAAAGATTCGTTTTACCTTTTTTTACTACATATAAATCTAATATTTAACGTTTGTTATTATAAGTGACTAATGGTGTGATTTTTCCTACCGTTTTTACCATTTCTCCAGTATAATATTTTAAAATTAAATTAGTTTTTCTCAATTCGTACTTTGAAAAATATTTTAAATAACAATCGTAACTAATACATGATATTCCACTACCTGTATCTACCTCCATAGTTAACATGCCTGATGGTAAGCATAGTACAATCCAAAAACAATGGCGACCAACGAGTACATACTGTCCATCGCCGGTCGCCGCTGTCATGCTAGCCTGCGAAAAGCTGGACATGCACAGGCTGATCCCGAAACACGACCCGCAAAAGCGAATCACTATGATGGGCTTTTTCGCCATATACATGGTGGTTGCGACCCAGTCAGGCTGTAAAACCCTACCACCCCGCTATCGCCATTGCCTCGTTCGTTATTCAGCAGGGTGCACCACGTGCAGGTGAGGTTGGCTTGGATGTCTCAATTCTTAGATGTTATTTGCCACCCCTTACACCCCATTACACATAAATAAACCCCGATGAGTATTTATAACAGTATATTTCTTGGACTCATCTAATTCAAATTGTGCATAACCTTGTGATAAGTCTATTTTGGTAAATTTTTGCCCCCCCTGTAATTTGGTTGATAAATTTTCCACCTTAGGCAAAGGAAAACGATCCACCTCTGACACATCTTCTTTAAATGCCCTTCTTTATTGCATATCCTGCAAACATATAGTTTGTATTTACAATAATCTTTCATATTGTGCTTATTGTGTTTCATATCTATTAAACAAATATTGGTGTTGCCGTTAACTGTTTGTGGTTTTCGGTTTCTCTCCGGTTTTCTACTTCGACCCGCTCCGCTTGTGCCACTTGCACCACCGTTAATTCTCGTGCGATGACCGTGCGACGGCGCCGCCGCCGTTGCCGGTCGACCGGCTCGCCGGTTGTACTGCTCCCTTCTCGCCGCCGATACTGCCAGCTGATGCACCTCCTGCACCGGTGTACTGCCACTCCTCCCGCGAGTGCAGTCATCCACCGTTGCTGCGTTCTTTTCAGCTGCTTCCATTGACACGGCCAGTTTAAACGCCTTTTCGAACGTAATATCGTCTTCCGTAAAGAGTTGTTGTCTAATAAACTCGTTTCTCAACCCACAAATAAATTGATCCCGCAAATTTTCTTGTAGACTGTCAGACGTGAATCCGCAATTCCTGGACATCTTTTTTAAAACCGAAACAAATTCGGCAATACTTTCTTCACAGGTTTGGATTCGTTGTCTAAACTTAAATCGTTCTGCCAACCTACTAGGTTGCGGTTGCTAATTTCACGCTCTTTAAAATAGTCTTAGCGTTTTTTTGTGTAACTCGCACTGGTTCACCAGTAGAAGTCGTCAAAGTACAGTTTTTGAAAAAAAAAATTCTCTTAACTTTTCGAGCAAACCGCTAAAAGTAGGAAGAAGGAAAGCACTGACTCATAAAAAAAAGTTATCCAACCAATATTTCATGAATTTACACCCATTTTTATACCGGAAAACAACACTGCACTAACGTAAGTCCGTATCCAGCTCGTCGCCAGTGATATGAATGTTCAAAAGATTATATTTTAGGGAGCTTAATGAAACACAACCGTACTGCAAGACGCCTATAATCGGAGAGAGAGGCAGGTACATGACAGCTTAAAACTACTTATAAAAATATTACATTATTTAAATCTACCTACATATATCACAAAAACATTACAGGTGGCAGTAGAGTGACGCTGAAGCTAATATTGGTTTCAGCATGAATGGGTCGGCTCGCCCGGGGTAGTACCACCCTCTCACAGAAAACCTTCGATCAATAATAACTAGACAAAGGGTCACGTACAAATCGAAGCTAAAAGCCGTCCGCGTAAATATATACTTATGTGTAGCTATTTGTTTACTAAGAAAAGGAGAAACAAAGTTTTAAAACTGTTTTAAGTTCAACCTAATTACAACCATAACACCTTGTAATAAAGTCACAAATGTTCAAAATATTATCTAATACTTACGATAAAACGAGCAAAGTAATAAATTACTCCCTCACAAATGAAAAGATAACATAAACAACATTTAGTGTGAATTCAACCTTAACACGTAATGAATAAAGTACGTTTTCCCGTTATTGTGCGTGTTTGTGTCTGGCGAGGCGAAACATTTGTATCACAGGTTTAAAATCGGTAATTTTGTTCAAAATTTGATATTATTAGTTAGTTTAAAGCTTAAAATGTAACTTATTCAACATGTATTTAGCGAAAGTAAGATACTCCGGCCGTTAAATTGCTTTTTCGGGTATTATTTTTGCATCTTTTAAATACACTGCGGCATGTGAAACGGGCTTACATTGGCTATGTTTCAATTAAACTAAACAAAATAAGGGCACACATTTCAAGTGAGCTCTTATTTACCGAGACGTATTTTTCGCGCCGATCCGTTCTCTTGTTATTGTTGATCGAAGCAGAAAACCGACGTGAAGTAACAGTGGTTGCATTTTTGCGTTTCGTTCGGTCAGTGAGAGCGCCGGATAACCCACCTCCACTCCCCCTTCCCCAAACACAGTCTGGCAACGCACTTGCGACTCTTCTGATGTTGCAAGTGGCGCCGTCCGTTTACCGCGGAGGCACTCGACCACCCTACCTATTTCCTCCTCCGTCACCGGGAGAGGGTGGTCGAACACCTCCGCGACAGCCGCGAAGCGCGGGGGCATGGGAGGAGGAGGCCGCTCCGGAGGGTCGGGGAACAGCTTCGCCACGACCCTCTCGCCCACCTCTGGCTGGACTGTCGTCGGGGGCGTTTGGCCCTGGGGCCGAGTTGCATCCGGACTATCCGGTATGGGCGTCCCCACGGATCGCTCTCCAGCGTCTGAAGGAGCTCCTCCCATCCCGCCTCCTTGGCCCGGCTGATGGCGATCTGCAGAGTCTTCTTCTTCTGCCTGTACTCGCCATACAGCCGGGCCTCTTCCTCGGGGGCCCTGACCCTTCTCCGACGGCTGCGCCCGAACAGCCGCCGGGCCGCAGAGCAGGCCGCCCGAAATCCGCGAGCTCAGGCGACCAATAATACACCTTTTGTCAGTGCGGTGTACGCTCCGCGGCATCGACGCGTCGTATACCTCCGTGAGAGCATCACGGAGGCGGGCAGCGGACGCGTCGATATCCTCGCTGTTCAGAGGGGGCGACGAGGCCCAAGCCTGAACGATAGCCACCTCCTCAACCTTCTCCCAGTCGAGGCGGCTCATCACCCAGCGGGGGAACGTCGCGCCCCTCCGGGGGCGGGTGACCGGTTCGTGATATGAAGTGGAGACCTCGAACCTAATATACCGGTGGTCCGATAGTCTCCACCTCCTCTTCGACCCTCCATCCTCGGATACGGCGCGCGACCGACGGGGAGACGAATGTGACGTCCACAATCGACCCCCCTTTATGCCGCACGCACGTAGTATGGGCGTTCCACGGTTGAGGAGAGACAGCTCATGTTCGGCTGCCCACTCCTCAAGCGCCTGACCTCTGGGGTCAGCGTTCACCCCTCTCCACGCCCTAGACTTGGCGTTAAGATCGCCAAGCAGGACGACGGTTTTCTGCAGAAGTTTTCTGATGAAAACTTGAAAAACGTAAATTTTGAGCTAAATATTTTATTAAAGCAGCGAATTTTAGTATTTTGTACCAATAACCATAATTAATAGAATGTGGAATGGTTAGAATAAGCAACAGACACAGAGAGATAATTATTATTTAATAAAGTACAGTAACCGGCATGAGAACACCAAGATAGGCGGCTAAGTTCAGTTTCGTATAGTGTCTATTGCAATCATTGAGTTATACGAAAAAAAGAAAATATTACAAAACTGAAGTAAGCCAATTTTAGCCGAATGCCTCAATCTTCTCTCCAATGTACCAAATCAAATGCCGAGTACTTGTGCATACGATTGTGATGCCATATTAATATATGTAATACATACCTAAATAAGTGATAAGAATGCATTCACAGAGCGTATTTTAAATATCCATTACAGAGAAAGCCAAATTGTACATAACACCTCAAAAATCATATTATAAAAATTAGAAAAAGTTTAGAAGCTTCAAGAGCTTCTATCCAAATAGAATAATGTTATAACTAGTACAGTACATATTATTTAAGATTTGGCAAGTAATCCGGTGAAGCTGTTAAGACCTTGGTCAATAGCGTAGTCAGTTCGAAAAAAAAAAGATTTGGCAATATGAAAACCAAAATAACATTATTTGAAAATATCTTTCAGGTTATTGGAGTAGAAATTTGATAATTTTAAATAGTATTTTCGATAATTCGAAATAGTATCTTCGTACAAGCATAACATTAGATAAGTAAACCAAAAATATCTTTGTTAGAAATAACAATGAATTTGTTCGAATAAAATGAAATTACACTCTTGGCTCTATGTACATTTATTTATCTTGAGAAATTCTGCTCATTCATTTGAAACAAATTATATTATCGATAAAAACCAGATGATAAACATCTTTAATAATATTACTGTGGTGAGAATTACTATAATTAAAACATATTTTTTCGATTTAAAAAAAATCATAATCATTATATTTCCAAGGCTTTTTACAAAAATATTTAATTATTTTAACTAACACATTGATGAATTAACCTAAGTCCTTGCACTTGCTATATCTACATTGGAAAAGATTGTGTACACTCTATTTATGTTTTTCTTGATATCAAAGTTTTTATAACAATTTAAGTAATTAAAAAATTTGTAACACATCATTTATAAGTTAAATAAGTGTAAGTTAAGTATAAGTTAAAAAAAATGTTGGTCAACAAAGTGTTAATAAACTTTAATACTCATAACAAACTCATTATAAAGGTTTATTTTGATTTCCAAATGGTCTTGCATCAATTTACTATTATGAAATAACCCTCTACCGATACTATCCTTTACTATTATATAAACCATTCACTGATCACAAGTTAACTTATGTTTTCAGGGCCACATTGTCGACCAGCTACAAGTGCAGTCCTCATCACACTTTTCTGACCACACTAAACCTAGTTGTGTAGAACACAAACCACTACATATTATAAAATGAAGCCTTCTGCCACATCTGTCTGTTCGTGACAAACTCAAAAACTACTGAATGGATTTTCATGGGGTGTTCACCAGTAGATAAAGTGATTCACAAGGAAGGTTTAGGTATGATTTTTATATGATTTTTCAAGGACTTTTTTTTTAATCATCAGGAGGGATCATATCCACCGGGTCTGCTAGTTTAAGTATAAATATGTATTATGGGTATATAGAAACCAAGACAACGTAGGAATAAATGCTAATTTTAATTTCGTATAATAATATTTTAACTTTGTTTTGTATCACACAATCACTATGTTATGCGAAAACCTGAACTTACTCTTCACGAACTTTTCTTAACAAAGAAAGTCTTAGAAAGATTACCAGTCAACAATCTGTTAATATTCATTATATGGCATAAACTTTTTACAATTAATGCTATTGCATAGACACTTTTTTTTAATAACATTTCCTTTATGTAATGCAAAATTATTAACATCATTTGAACCATAGTCAAATGTAATCTCCATGTCAGGTAAAATATCTCTGATTGAAAAGATTGCAAGTTTCGGAATAGGCATATCACATCTAACAGGAATTATCAGGCAATTGGGATCACAACTATGATTTATGTAACGACCAATATTGCCAAAATTTGCAGGATCCACAAAAGTCTGTAACACTACTCCATTGCATATTTCATTTAAACAGAATATATAATTCATCCTTCCATTATTTTCATTACTTTTGTTTCTGTATACTGCTTGAGACTTAGTTAATAATTCCCCTGCATATTCACATACAAATGTTCCTGATGGAATCAATTTTGAAGTAAACAAACCTAAACCTTTCCCATCTATATAACAACTTTTGATAACTAAGCCTTCTACAGGTCCATTCTGAACTACGCGATTTCCACAATCTTTTGAACAACAACATCGGCTATTACATTCTATTATGGCATGTTTAGATGTATTAATTCTATATTGATGTTGCCCATTTTGTACAAGCCTAGTGTAGTTGCTGCTACTAATTTTTATCAAGCAGTGACATGTCGGATATACACATATATCAATACACGAACAATGGCCAGAAATTTGTGAATTATACACATCTATCAATTCTTCGAATTCTTTACTGTCTTCGATCGGGCCAGGAATATTTTCATCGATGTAAATTACTCTGCTGTCTGTGTGTGTATAATTGTCATTCATTATATTCGTTAAACCTGCAATACTGAAGAAATCTTGTAAAAAGCAATTATACAAGTAAAATTCATAATAAATAAATATATATTAGGAAGCATTGCACCAATATTTACTTGTCAGTCGACAGTCAGGCATTTATAAAAAATATTATTCCTTGTCCGTGGTTCTTCAATGACCCCATTGATAACATCGTTGAAATTATATTACATACGTACATCTAGTACAATACATACAAATTGTAAACCTGTGGAGTATAGATAACAATTTGACATCACTGTGTTTTGACCATTGACCTATGGTTTTGACTGTGAAGTCTGGGTTTTACTTTTTTTTATTTGTCTCTGATAAGTATGAAGCTCTGGCAGAAAACAAAGATAATTATATCTACCTACATCTTTAGTATGGAGCCTAGTAATATCAATTTTCTGGTACCATACCCATGCCATACCACACCCATACACAAAAATAAAATGATGATATCAAATGTGAATAATAACATTGTATAACAAATTTCAAATTACAGAATAAATGATTGACGCATATCAGAATTACTTTTTTCAAACATTTTTACGTAACATAATGTTATCAAGAAGCACGACCGAAGTAACGTAACCTTTCAATTTGCTTTTTAGTTGGTACCAGAAGTGAATTGAGGAGAGTATTGTCTTATTAATTATAAACGCAAATGTTTTTTTTTATATCAAAAACAGGCAAAAGCACTGTTGGGTAACCTGATGTTAAGTGATCACTACCGTCCATAGACACGAGCAACCCCAGGGGAGTCGCAAGTGCGTTGCCAGCCTGTGTATGGGAGAGGGGGTAGGAGAAGAGAAAGGGAGATGGGAGGTGGGCCTCCAGCGCTCTCACTGACCGAACGAAACGCAACAATGCAAGCACTGTTACTCGGTTTTCTGTGAGAGGGTGGTACTACCCCGGGTGAGCCGACCCATTCATGCTGAAACTACTAATAGCTACAGCGTGGCTCTACCACCTACAGAAACAGATACATACTTGTAGCTACCGAGTATGTCATCCTCTTTGGCAGGCTGGCTGAAACTTTTGTAAATATTATAAATAGAATGTGGTTCAAACAATTGAACAAATAAATAAAATATCGCGTGTCTCTATAAATACCTTTTATGGTAATTTTAATAAACAGTCTATTTCACGCATTCCGAGTATTATTATTACGCTGTCGGTGTCAGTCTAGAATCTTTTAGTAGTGTCTTAGACTATATTGATTATTAGAATAAGAAAAACCTTTGTTTTTCAAAAACAAAATTTCTTTATTCAATTTAGGCCCTAAGGAGCCGCTTATGAACATCAAAGCTACTACCGGTAGCTACCACTTTTTACCACATTTTGGCATACGACGGTATTAATATTCCCAAATAGGTATTTAAAAAAATAATTAAAAGTAATGTGTTATTATCATATTTATTTCAATCTGTGTTTTTCTACATTCTACATTTTCGGTTGTTAAACGACAGAAATACCAATTATATATTGGCTTAATTCAGCAAGAATTTAGGGTAAGTTGTACTTTAAAAGTTTTTTCGATAAAAACAAGTCAAAATAACAACTTATTTACGTTACTCTGTGATAACAACTACGTCCTTAAAAAAAAACGAAATAAACGCAAATACATTGCGCACAGGCTCTCAAAATAAAATATTAACAATGATTTTTGAGTTACGATGTTCTGTGTTTTTTTTAATTATGGTATTTCACTAAAATATTTTTGGACTAAATTTTATTGTTAACTGAAAAAGTTTATTTATACTTTCTTTTTCAATGCGTTTAAACACTTCTATTCCATTAATACCCCTTTCGATATTTCAAAACTTTTGTGTTGAAGATGTTTAAGAATTATTATCTATAAGAAAAATTTGAAGAACAGTTAACCCTATATAATTGATACAATTTTAATAACGTAATTCTTAAACAGACATGGACATGGACCTAGATTTATAAAATATTTTTTAAATAGGCTTTGTAATCCTATAATATAAACGATCAACTTTTGTAATTCAATATCTACTATTCTAATATTCATGTAATGTAAACAATTCAACCAGTCAATTCATGTAAAAATTGAGATCAAAGAACACCTGTTGTTTTAATCATTGTATATAATGACTGTTAAGCAATGTAATCAACATTTATTAATTTGTCCTGTTATCTTCTTAGTTCTATGCCTGTTAAACGTAGTCTATATCAACATATTTTAAAATCTTAGGCTCACTGCATCACTGTTCTTTAAAAATAAATATTTATTTATAAATATGTATATATACTGAAATACTTTTTGCATAAATTTATCGCAGTTTATCGTACAATTTATTTTTGACATCACTAGTTTACTTTAATGTTGCCCGTAAACAAATAATGTAGTTGCCAGTACCATAAATTAAAATGTTCCATGTTTTTCATCTCTCCCCTTCTGACTACGCGCCCCTCGGTACAAATTCGATTGAAGAAATGACATCCGTGGCCGCGCAGGCGCAACATCTTGACGTGACGTAATTGTCCATTCATACTTTTTATTCATTCAATTCATAATGAAGTTTTCAAAACAATTTTGTGATAATGTGTTGTTTCCCTGTAATGTTACTATTGTGAGATAAGTGTATGTTGAAATTTAAATCTAAAACAGAGAAATTACCGTTCATCCGTTCTAATACGAAGTGCATTTATTCATTGATAGTAAAGTGCAAGTACGGAACACATGCGCATTGTAGTCATGACCTATTAGATTTTACTTTTAAAATCATATTCTAAACACTATCCAAAACGCGTTTACTTGAAGTGAATCTTATGCCTGGATTTCAATTGTCCATCCAAGTATAACACGGGCTCAAGTAGAACATTACGACACTCCGGAAGTTGCGGGACAAGCCGGCCGAACGGGCTCGTTCCGAAAGAGATAACAGCGGATGAAAGAGATAAACAGTTATGGATTTAACATGGCGGACGATACGCGTAAAGTGCGAGTTGAAGAAAGATTAAAAATAAAGATAGGTATGTAAGGTTTTTTCAACTTTAATTAACCAATGTATAGCCTATAGACGAGGTGATTAAATTGTGATCTTGTGACTGTGTTTCTGGTGTTTAACCAGTTCCTTGAATGATGTTGTTGTCATTATGGTGAACAGGTGGTAGGTTCAATCTAAAATCTGTAGATTTCTGGATGAGAAATGAATGAATATTGTAAGATAAATTCACAAATCGAAGGGTAGGATTTCGTGGACAGTTGTTGTAATGAATATAGCTGGTTTGACGCATGGCTGAGACAGCAGTTCTTTGTTTTCGTCCCGTGCTGTTTTGACAGCTCTTTCAGTTTATGAATGAAACTGAATAGCTGTGAACACAATGAATATCGTGCCTAGATCATATTAGATAAGATATTGGTTTTTAGTGTTGTATAGTTATCACAATTACGTTGATAAATCCAATTACTTAATCACTGGATGTTATTTCATTGTAAATTAATTATTTAGTGAGACCTACTGCAGCTCATAGGCACTACATATAATTCATGCAAATAACATTTAATAATTTATATATGGTTTTAAATTGTGATTTTGTATTGAAAATTGCAATTAAGCTATATCACAAATAAATTCAGACCAATATACACCTTTGGGTTTTTTTTATAATCAATAACATAGATTGTAAGTTAAAATATATATCTAACACTGGTAGATCAATCTGATATTTTAAGGCAAACAATTTTAAAAATGATATTCTACTCTAAAACATGTTTTTTATAATTTTAAAGTTGTCACTTGTGTAATTAGTATGGGTCAGGTAAATTGGTTGTGGTCTTCAGTTGTCTTAGAGAAAGTATTAATTTAATGAAATTACATTAAAATTGCACATATGTGACTTGAATAAAGGCGGTTTCCTTTATTACTTGCGCACAAGTAAAGTGTGTTACGTTAGTGAAATTTTTGTCCATTGTTTTATGTGTTTGTAGTATATAATATTTATTATTCACACATATAAAGTTAGTACATGTATTAAATAACAATTTCATTATTGTGCTTAATAATAATAATAATAGTTGTTTTATTTTAGATTATCAAATAATATACATATTACATAAATTAACAATTATATCTCAACCTATATAGTGTTTAGAAATGTAATCTATAAATTCTATTCTGTTTGTAGACTACTGTTAAAATATTTTGTTAAAAGTTTGTGGAGTAAAATTTTAATCAATTCTTCAAGTTGATTGGAGTTGTAGGTAATTAACTATTAATTAATTATTTTATAAAGTATTACACCTTACTGCTGGTTGTATTAGCAGGAACTGTAACATTTTAATACAATGTTTACTGGTTCAGACCTCAGTGTGTTTCGATGAATTTATCAGAATGAATATGTATTTAGTAAATGTACAACCAATAATAATATCTGTTGATGCTGAGATACTGAAATACGTGAAAATTCTTCCTGTAGTATAATTTTTTAATCGGAATATAAAGAGCTTTTTTTTATCTGTATTTGAAATCATTAATATGTTTATCGACTATATAACTTCGACATGAAAAGTCCCGGTTCTACAATGTAATCTGGCTGCTGTTATTAATATTTTCATATGTAATAAATGTAAGGCTATCAAATTCTAACTTTGTTTGTATGTTAATTAATGTAGTCTAGTTTGCTTGGGGTACTTTGTTAGCACGTATGATAATAAAGGTCCAAACACTATCAATAAATCATTAAAGGCCCAATAAGTATAGCATTGCTTTGAGTACTAGCATATTATACATAGCAATGTTATATGTAATATTATAAATAAAACCACTTATTGGGACAATTAAAGTTATCACTAGTAAATAAAAAATTTAATTTACAAAACATCACAAAAAAATTGTATGTCTACAGCTGTTCAAAATCTTGACTTGTGTTATATGATTATACTAAAGAACTGTAATGGATATATATATATATATATGAGCTATAAAGTCCATGTATGCTTCCAATGTGTTGAGAATATTAATCACAGTCTTCGAATTACACTGTTCTGATTTTGAGTTATGTCAAATAACATTTTGATGTTATTCCTCAAACAAATGTCACATTTCGATTTACATTAGAGGCAAAATCATTAATTGTCTCTCCATCTATTGAGATAGCCAATAAGTACCAAAACTAGTATGTTAAAGAAGTAGCATTTGAAGAATTTTCTTTGAGCAATAAATCATAACCATATGTATTAAATTTCATGTCAATGTTCTTGTTTTACTAGTATTTGTGTATTATATGCAAATGTATGATGAAAAGACTCAATTTATGTAGCGCATTTAGAGAACCTAACATGCACACAGTGTTTACCTCTCACACTACAAAAATAAGTACTTTTCTATGCTCAGTGGTCAGTTTAATGCTCTGAATTTACTGTTAACATACTCTTCAAAAACAAAATTACAGATATATTCAGTCGTGGTTCAAACTATTCCTCATGATATCTACAGTTAATTGTTTTATTACCTTGAGTGCTGTCATATCCGTAATTGCTTTTTTCTTTATAGCATTTTGAATAACTCATGAAAATTATATCTGCCATTATGAAAGATTTATATTGTCATTTCTCTGTTAATTAGATGAATAAAGGATAATACTTTATTTTGGATATAACTTTCTTCTTATTATTTTGTATGCAATAGATAGATTTGACATATGAATTTTAATTTTCACTGTAGCAAGATGAAGAAATCCATAGCTAGGCAATGATAGTTTGAAATTTGTTTGTTTCAACAGATAATATTGCTAAATTGTATCTATAATTAAAGAATCACTTTCTTTCATATGAGAGAAATTATATTTTCCAATGGGTCTATCAAGGAATATATCTGATTTATTTCTAATTGTAAATACTATTGGAATCATGTAGTACCAACATTCTTTGGCGTATTCTTTTATTCGTGATGTTGGTCAGTTGATTATGTACGAAACAAAAGTAAATTAAAGTTAAATTAGGCAGCTGATATGTGTACTTAATCAAGTGGCGTGAGTGTTGGCGCTGGCGCATAAATCGACGATATCATATATCGTCTGTCGCGATAAGGGTGCAGTGTGCCTTCCGGGGCGCGACCCGTGTTCCCTATGTTCTCCGCAACTTGTTCTATCATTGTAAATAAATAATTATTATAGGGTATCATTTTCATCAGGCCTACGTATTTATTATGAAGACTATAAACAGCTCCTATATGGATAGTTTCTTCAAATTATAAAGTTGAACATCAAAAATACTCCTTAACTTCTGTTATTACTATACCACTAATTAATCATTATTATAACATAAGCAACGAATGCCTATCCTTTGTATATCTGCCTACTTCTTAAATATAATCGTCTCGAGTTATAAAAGTGTCGTATAAAAATGAATACGACAAATAAGGAAGGGGTAGGCAAAGCAGGGGAGATGGTAAAAAATGAAATAAATATGTGAAAAGTGAAAGTTTTTCATTAATTTTTTCCACTTCGATCATATTAATTTTACAGATGATAAAAATATACAGTACTTTTTTCGATTGCCAAATTGTAGTTCGGACCTATTTTGTCGCTTTTAAATGTATGTCTACGATTGAAATACTCTAACGCTTTCACCTATTACGTATATTGTAATGTGGATGAAAAATAGTGAAATGGTATACAAATACGATGTATTTAACAAATTCTATCAACTTTTGTCCGTCAGCATTGCTACACCATAGAAATAAGATGGGAAGGCCTAACAATGTAATACTGAGTTGTTCATCACACCCCTAAACCTAGGAAATCCTGCGAATTTTTGATTTTCTAGAACCTTCCCTTTCCTGAACCATAGATAGTTGACATGAGGTTTTTAAAAATGCACTGAAATATGCTCTTTAAGGTCGATAACGTAACAGTAATAACGCTACTATTGCATTAATCATTTCATATCAGGTAAGCCATATGTATACCTGTTGCCTGCCTTCTAACATAAGAAAGGTCAGATTCGATATGTACTATATTGATTTCAAAAAGTACAAAATAGATAGTCAATGGAATAATTCAATTATTGTGATTTTTATGAATTTAACTTTACTATATGGCCCATACATTAAAAATTTTAATATCAATTTGAAAACGTGAAAGAGTATTTTTTTAATATTACGACGTTAAACTATACTTTAGAGAATTAAAACAGATTACAGAAAGTATTGATCCCATTTAAATGAATTACCCATAGAAAATATTATAATGGGATTAAACCTTAGAAATGTTCGGGAGGTAGCGTGTAGGATTCCCAATCTCTTTAATACGTCCGCTTGATAGTTTAGAAGTCGATTCGTTATGGCGACTTCCTGCGCGCTCGCTCCTTATCTTTAGTATCGCGACGCACGGACACGGTCCCACCTTTGTTCCTTACCAGCACTTAGTCAACCTACCCAAAAGGACAGTCGTTAATTTAATCCTATTATTTGTTTTACATGTCGTGTGATTCACATGTTGCATACCACAGGTACTTGTGGTTAGAACCTCACCCATATGGATTTCAATCTCTACCTTCTTTGTAGTCATTTGAGATGTTAAACTAATTAAAGTTCGAAGTAGTGTATGTTGGCCTTATTTATTTCTATTTGATCGATGCCTTTAGTATTTATATTTATCAGAAATAATAACATTTTTTTTTACGCTTCATGTAAGTATTCCAGTCTTTAATTACCTATAGCCATTATAACCAAACTCTATATCGGCTGAGTGCCTTAAGCGTTCGCCTTAGTAGTCCGGTGAAGCTGTTAACACCTTGCTACATCAATAGCATAGTCAGTTCGAAAAAAACCAAACTCATAGGATTTTGGCTTCAAAGTCAGTGATTGATATGGTGGTAATGGTACTACTTGGAATATTTCGTGTACTATTTCGTATTGTTAACACATTAATAATGAAAAAAAGATTAACTTGCATGTGTTTTATACAGTAAGTTTATATCTGTTAGACACGCTAATATTATTCGCATTCAAAATTCTGTATTTATGTAAAATTTAATTACTAGGTATATACTCAAAGTATATTGTATAACTTTTCTTGTCTTTAGGAATATTTTATATAATGTCCCAACTCATTGTTATATAATAGTAAGACTAAAACTAAGAAAACGTGAAGTGAATAAAATAAATAAAAATAAATACAGAAATTCAATGCGATATGTTTATTCACTGGAGACATAATTAATATTGACATAATATGCAGTAAAGTTGTTGTTAAAAGCACCCATTCATATATTGTTATTAGTAAATTTTATCTATGAAGTATTAGAATTCACGTACACATGTATGAATCTAAATATATATCAGTTTATGAGAAAGTTATAAAAAGTTTACGGAGTGCCTAAAGAAAGAGGCCAGACTTGTATACGTTATGATTTATAATGCATGTAGGTAGTAGTATCGGAATGAATGAAATTTAGTTGGCAGTTTTAGCTCTATAGTAACATACGAGATATGACATTAGGTTTGTGATTTGGAGTGTGTTGCTGAGTGAATCGTGCGGGCGTCGCCTAGCGTTTACTCCGCGTAGTTAGCGTCGTGTCATGCCGAAGCATGCCTCGGTGAATGGAGCAAACATAGCGTTTTCCATTCAGCACGCCCATTCATGGAAACCCACCGTTCCGTTAATGAAAAATACGCGACGATTATCGTTTGCGACCGTTATCAGTCGCGTCCCCTCGTCTACCACGTGTGCTTGAATCCTGCCTACATAATACGTATATGTTATTCATTCAATAAACTAGTCTATAAGTATTATTGGCCACTTATCGTCGGCTTTGATAAGATTAGGAATCTGATTGGTATTGTTTTATTTACACCTGTCCTTATGAAGGTATAATAAAACGAATTCGCATAAGTATGATTCGCGAATATGTTCATTTTTGTAAACAATTTCAATTGTTTAACGCAAATAAACTATTGTTATCGAAGCTAAAGTTTTGTTTTCGTTGTTCTAGTATGTTCTGTTTTATTTAATTGTTAGTAATAATTATACATCTGCTACAGTCATTCATTGTTATTCATATAAATTAAATACGATTGAATTATGTACTTGTTTATTATTATAATCAAGGAAAATATAGGTGATGTATCAAGGTTAAACAAAGATATAAACTGCTATAAACACCTAAAATATAATTTAATTGATTCAGGAATATTCATGTATGGATAAAATTTGTTTTACACAAGTTAGTTATTTAGCCGTGTGGTACCGGCAGAGTAGAATAGCACCACCCTACATCTTCCCATGGGTATCGTAAAAGGCGATTAAGGGAGTGTGAGATAGTACTGACCCCTTGTACTTTCTCACTGTGATACTGTACCATTCGTCTGAGTCCTTCTCCGGTCGTAACGGTCCCCGTTCCACTGGGTCCAGAAGAACAAGGACGAGTATGTGCACCTGTGTCTTGCGCGTACACTTGTGCACCTTAATATATCCTGCGCACATGACTGCTTCTACTACTGGACTCCGAGTACGCAAAAGTCCTGTTTGGGTCGCCATGGCCGAAACCGGTCGGAACAATCATAGAGCAGGTTCTTATAACTTAATTTTTTTAAGTCCTTTTGTAATTTTAGAAATAATTGAACTTTACACAGGAAGTAAGCGTAGCAATTTTACTTAAATATTTGCATGATGTGTTGTTATATATACACTATTGAATGAAGCATCTGGGTCTATTGATACATATGTTTCAATCTCTTATATTAGTCTGCCAAACTATAATCGCTATATCATTACATAGTATTAAACAAAGTCCCCTACCACGTCTGTCTGTCTGTCTGTTCGCGATAATCTCAAAAACTACCGAACGGATTTTCATGCGGTTTTCACCGGTGGTTAAAGTGATTGATGAGGAACGTTTTAGTATATAATTTGTCAAGGATTTTTTATAATCAAGGCGGGACAACGTCTGCCGGGCCCGCTAGTATACAATATTTTAAATTGTGTGTTTATATCTATGTTTGTAATACTACTCGTCCTAGACTGATTGACCGAATTTTATAATTTTTCTTGTACTTATGGGGTCAACTGGATTGTTTTTAACTATAACTGTGAATCGTAAGTGGCGCTAGTGTATTTTTCATTTATTTCTTTACATAGAAACGAATTTTCAGCACACCTTAATATTTTTTTTATTTTAAATATATTATTTTGTATTCACGATTTATCAATGCCTGTGACATGACAAGTCTTATCTACCGAGTCCGCTGATGTATTCATAAATATTCTGTTTAAATATATATGGATGGATGAAAATATAGCTTCATTGTGAATTTGTAATAGTTATTAACTGTAATATAATTATAACATCGAAGGTTAAACAGAAAAAAACTCACTAGGAATATGCTTAAGACTTATCTTAATAGAACTATCCAATTATTGTGGTACGTTTTGTGTAATGTATATATTCATATATGATGAAAATATTATGACAACTCGATGTGGAATTTTTCGTAGATTGTTTTAGACTGTTTAATTATTGGATTACATTAGATATGCCATTTTTATTTATTTAATATGCACAGTGAAGCGAACTGTTATTAATTACTCGTTTATGATATAGAAGTCAAAGTTAATAAACTTATTATAAAACAAAGATACTGACAATAATAATTAAACTCTTTCAAACTTCAGTTTCAACATTGGCATTTGTGACTATATAGTTAAATTAATGCTTCAGAGATACTGATGGTAAGAACGTGTTTAAATTATTATCTGGTGAGGTGTTGTTGACCAACTACCGTATACGAACAATAAAGTAATCACATGAGCTGTTATTTCCCGAGAATGGAGAGAAGCTTATGTTAAATAATTCTTAGAATCCACTTCTTCCTTATTGAGATAGCAAATTTTTATTCTCTGATGATATAGTTTTATGAGAAAATTGTAATATGAGTGTATCAGAAATTATTGAGGCAATTATGCAGTATTTATTATATTACTTTATGATTGCTAAAACTAATACTGATAATTTATATGCTATTAATTTAGGAATAACTACCGTATATGAAATTTCATCAACATTTTTTAACCATCATGAAAGTTTTACTTTTCAACTACCTGAGCCGTGCCCAATTCGTTGTGCGGTAAACATCTATAAAAAAACTACTTTTTGTGACTTATACTAACTTTCTTCTAGGAATTGTCAAGTTCTACAACTTTTCTCTAGAACTCAATCATAAAATATATATCTCATTGTTAAGGCGACGTTCGTAAGAAACGTTTTCGTTCGACCCTTTTGTCTCCCCGACTTATTTTCCAAATCTGGCTACCACAAAAAAGTCTTTTTATTCTTCGGATTAATATATAGCCTATGACAGTCTAGCCTCACAAATAATGTGGCTTTCTATTGGTAAAAGAATTTTAAAAATCGGTTTAGTAGTTCCTGAGATTACTCCCTGCAACGTCACAAACTTTACCTCATTATAATATTAGTAATATTACCATTACTATTTGTATTAGTATAGATTATTAAAACCAGTGTCAATGATAATTCTTACGCTATCATTTTTTCAATTACATACACTTTCTGTTATACAGACAGCCAACATTTTTTTTTACAAAGTAGCTATAACTGACTGTTATAATTATTGTTATCTATAACAAAGTTTATGAAAGAATTACATGTACAGACACAACTATAGTAGATTTGTTAATATAGATAACGTGGTCTTAAATACAATGGAATTTATAAACGTAAACGTTACAATTGTTTCAGTTGTTCTATATAGACAACAATATTGTAAATTATTGTAATATACTATTCCATTAATAATAGGAACGTATTTTAATAACATCATCATTATTTAGCTATTTTATTTCGTTCGCACATTTTTATGTTATATGCGAGCGTAAGGTGGTATTAAAAATTCAAATCAATCCGTTTGTCAACTTAGTCTTTTCCCATACTCGCTACATACGGACTGTCATACAAAACAAAAATACTCTCGGTTTCGAAACAGACTGTGTACGCACACGGGCGTGTAGAAAGAAACGTTCTCAATTACAATTCCCCATTGTGTCTAAATACCGCGTACACGTTCATCTCCCTCGCCGCTGATGGTAGTATTCAAGGGTCCCGTTTCTCCCACGGCCCGGTTCGGTTGCGTGTATTACTGTCGTGCGTTGACGATGATGACGCCAGTTTTGCATCAACAATTAAGTACAGTTTGTTACGAATTTCTCTCGGTCCGATTACGACGGATTTGAGAGAGTCCGCGGGAAGGCGTTCCCTTTGTTTGCGAACATAACTATCGCAACGTTCATCTTGCCTCACCTTACGTACGATAATTACGTGCTCAACGATTTTGTCATTATTATGCCTTTGGAATTATTCGTGAAAGCATCATTATAATAATTACATATAATCCACTAATATCTTGCGATTTCAGAACGTTTCTTTTTAAATTACATTTTTATAATATGTGTAATACTTACTCCCTCTAAAATAATACATATAGTATAAACTCTTTATAACGTCGTTCGTTATAACGAAAATCTTTCTATAACGTAGAAATTAGCTCAATTTGGTTGGTTTACCACAAAATCATTTATTCTTTCTATTCCGTTCATATAACGAAAACTTTATATTACGAAAAAAAATATCGGTCCCTTGAAATTCGTTATAAAGAGTTTATTCTGTATACATGTGTATTAATTACACTGTAAATTTTTTTTTTAATTTTCATACATTACGTTTACATTAGTTTATCACCTTTATGATTAACTAGCTTTTGAGCTCTGCTTCGCTCGCGTTAATCAGGTTTCATTTAGGTATCATCTATGCTATGACAGTTATACTATGATTTTTTTCTGTGCCTCTAACAACTTGTATACATTTCATGATGATCAATTAAGTAGTTAAGACGGGAAAGCGTAACAAAGAAATTTACATTCGTATTTTATAATATTAGTTAGGACTTTAACTTTTCTTAGCGAACTTATTGTTAGGCTGCGTCTTTTATTAAATATTTTGACGTAAACTTTGTAACCAGTGTACAAATGTCTCTTGTTAAAATGTTTAGATATACATTCAAAACAAAAGAAAGTATAAAGTAATTTATTAAAATATTTTTTATTATTCGATGTTGACGTTTATGATGTAGTCTTTTGGGCTAGCGACAGCGACACGTTTCATCATCTAATTAGTGTTTAACTGATGTGGTTTAATATAGAAAAAGCAGTCTAGTAATACGTGTAATTGTAACTTTAAATACTTCCGGCACGTACTATCAAGGAAACGACACACATTTAGTTCATTCCGAGTTGTAATCCGTAGGTTCGAATGACTACAATGTACCCGGGTTTTCTGTGTAGCTCTGTTTCCTCTGATCAGCCACGACACTCTCGACTTGAAAGTCTACACACCTAGATGTATTTCAGCGTCTGCACTCGGGAGTCACACCTCTTTCAGTTTAGCAAGTTCTCATAGCCATAAATAATTAAAAAAAAAATGATGTTGTGTATTCATAATTCTTAGTATTAATTGTGAATATCGTCGCCGGTTATAAGACTGTGACGTCATTAAACTTACAACTACAACAGGTCAAGATCTACGATTATTTGTGTCGGTTCTTATTCCAAACTGCTAGTCTGGTTACAAACGACTTCGTCGTTGAATATCTATATATTAATACGTGAAGCCTAAACGTTGTATCCCTTTTAACGGAATTGCGCCAACGGATGAACGTGAAATTTGGCATAGTTAAAGTTTATATGGAGGAGAACCGCAGAAAGATTATTTATTTTATATAAAATGCATTAGAAGTACATTAAATTAATTAAAATATGCATTACTCACACTAATGCTTCAATTTTACACAACATATACACACATGTAAATAAAATAGACATTTTGACATCTGTCAATATGGACTTTAAAAAAGGTTGTGAAGGAGGTTGCTATGCTCGACTGTATGTATTATTTTACTCTTACGTTCCAATTACTCTTTTTATTCTACATTCAACAATGATATTAACGCTAATAAAATTCAGAATTAAAAAAATCAATGAACTATTGTCGAATGTCGACCACTGGGCGCCCACTAGTACCAATTAATCACACCGAGTGTTTTTTTAAAGGTAAATGGTGGCACATTTCTGTGACACCGGAAGAACTTAAATTCTTGATGCTAAATTTCTCTTGATCGCTTTAATTTTAATCAGGAATTTCTTAATATATCCGGTTAATATTAAGCTATTGAGATCATCAACTTAAAAAAATAATAATCGCATTAACGATATATTTTATAAGCTCGGTATCGGTCACGGCTATTCATCGAATATACTTCCTTGTACCAGGAAAGCGTTATTAAATATTCCCTAATAATAATAAATGCCTGTATTGCGTCATTATCTAGGAAACAGTTATAACTTCATACGTCATTGTTTAATTACAAACGTATTATGAATGTAAAGTGTCCAAATGATTATGGCGTAGGCGTAAAGATGATTCGTAATGGTTATTTACATATACTAGTTATGTTTGCGACTTCGCATGCGTTTGTTACTATTTGTTTCTACATTATTATTTGTAAATAGTGCACCTGAGCAAATATTTCTCGTATTCATATATCTAAACTTACCAATTTTCATGGCGTTTTAATAAAATGTATAGCATAAAAACCTCAATGAAAGGGAAAACTTAAGCGTACGAACTTTTATAATGTGCCGTCGAAAGTAGTTGGACTTATTAAATGTCGTAGTGGTCGTCCAATTCAACCATAATAGGTGTACAAACTTTATTTATTCAGGTGTGTTTCCCGATCACGTGATTTCAAAAATCACGAACAATATGTTGTTTTATGTCTTTAAGGCATTTTTTTTGTAAAAAAAATCTATAAAAGATTGTGAAAATCATCATATATTATTTTAGGTTGAACTTTAACTGCGAATAACTTTTAACCGAGTTGACTTAGCGAAAAATTATATCAGACCTTTTTTGTAGGCCGTTCAATTTCGTACAAAATTATGTATTTACTTTTACCACAGAATAACTCGTTGAGATACATCAAAATTCGAAAAAAAATAATCCCGTGTAATTTAAATGGGAAATCGAAAATCACGACACCTCTGAAAATTAATATTAAGAGCTCAAACTTAACCAGAAAATTTTTTTTTTGACATCATGGACGATAATTTCGTGGTAGCTAAAAAAAAATTAAAAGTTATTTTTGGCCCACCCTAATATATATGTGTATTATATAGGGAGCGTGAAGTATGGCGAATAGAGATATATAAATAAAGGTTCTAGACTCGACGATCGTATAGAAAAAGAGTAACTATTTCCTAAACTTTTTTTATCGATAACCCGTCAATAGCTAGTAAGAAAAAATCGGTTAACACACCCAGAAGAAAAAGGTACTGAAATCTATCATCTTCATCTATTTATATATAGGAATACACTTTTTTTAATCCATCGTGATGTCGTAACTCGTTTTATTAATTCCTATCGTCAGATATACGCACGTTTTAGTTCTATTAAAAATGTTGGGAAATTTAAATGAATCATCTGGCATAAGATTCGATAATGTTTGTGATTCCCGTCATTATATTATTTTAGAATTTTAATAACACGTACAAAGTCATAATTTATTTTACTCGTGGTCGTCATCATGTCACTATCAAGGTCAAACACTAATACACCTGGATGTTCAATTTGACCACAAGCTCAATGCGTTGTTCCTATAAAATTATATTTGAGATAGATAATCGCCAGTACTGTTAGATTGCATGTCCCTCGCCCTGGCAGTTTAAACTGCACAGACCCATGTGGTGGAGGCGTATTGTGCCGATGCGACTCCCACAGTTTGTCAGGACGGTCTAACACCCATTTCCCCTTTGAGGGTTCTACCATCTTTGACACCTCAGACCGCAGTCAGGGCCCATGTGGTGGAGGCGTATTGTGCCGATGCGACTCCCACAGTTCGTCAGGGTGGTCTAACGCCCACTCCCCCTTTGAGGGTTCTACCATCTTTGACACCTCAGACCCCAGTCAGGGCCTCCTAAAGGGCTTGCACTGGTCGGGGGAGTAGACGCAATGCCAGCCGGCTGTCCCTGCTCCCCCACCTAAAAGGTATTTGAAGGTACCATGGGCTTTTAGTCCGTGCAAATCGGACATAACCCATCCTCAGCTGACCGACGGGATGAGTATCTGTTAGGGATCTCCCCATGTAAAAAAAAGACATCGGTCACCATGAAAGGAAACGTCGAGATGTTTTCTCATGAAACTATTCTATTATGGGTTCGCCATCAGGTGGCGCTGCAGTGCAATGAATAGATATGTATAAACAGGCCTTTTCTGCCTCTTATTTGGTGGCACGCTAATTTTCGAAAATTGTAGGTCCATAATTTTTTCCCGTTTTTATGGCTATTTTTCGACGTTTTCAAAATTCCCTTTAAGGGCATTGCGTGCCCCCGCGTGCCTCATTAAAAAAAAGCCCTGTGTATAGATATTTTGAACAGGGATTATAACGCAATAGTAGCTATAACTCGAGTATTTATTATAATAGTGTATAAGTAAACAGACACTTTAAAATCTTTACTAATATAAATGCTTCTTTTTTTCTCGAACTGACTACGCTATTGACCCAGCAAGGTCTTAACAGCCTACTAAGACGAGCGCTTAAGGCACTCAGCCGATTTTATTTTGACAACTAGCTCAAGGGTGCACGGCACACCTCGGCTTGGGCTGTTGTTTGATACATGCAGTTCGCGACTATCTGAGTGAACCTAAGCTAGGTTAACTATTCATATATATATGAGTTGTTCAAACATATGTGTGTACCAAGCGGCCATACCTCAACAACTCTTATATATATTTCGTATCGGAAAATTTTCTAAACTATTTCAGTTTGATAAGGAAAAATGAACCCTTCCACTTTCATGTGTAAGCGTGTATGCGTGCACGTGTGTGGAGGTGATATGTGTAATGTTGTCGCAGTGATGTAAGATTTTGTGTCACTGTATCGCGCGTAATATAAATGCGATTTATAGTTTTATACAATTTGCTTTTTGTTACTATACTGCCATTTGCTGCCGAGTTTTTATATCCCTTAATTTTGGAAACTAGTGTCTTTAACAAAGTTCAAGATGCATTACATATTAATGGAATGTATTCGGAACATATCAGATAGGTATCTTGCGGTTATCTATTGTGAAAACCTGACTGCGCTGATGCCCTTTCGGTATACAAATTGATTACTAGTTATTTTTATGACATCTTTAAAAACAACAATGCCGACGCGCGATGTAACTCTTAAGGGTTAAAGGCCAAAATTCCAAGGAAAAAAAATGGTTTTACTAAACAAGAAACATATTTTAATTCAATTATGGCTTTTCTTAACGTGTATATATTTACAACATAAAATAGAACCTGAAAATAAGTCTTTTATATACATAGTTTACCATTACAAAAATAGCAAAGGGCGTTTTAGACTAAACTTGAAATTTGAGTGGTTTCACCGTTATAGAAATAGCATAGCCATTTTTGAATAAACTTGAAATTTCAGTGGTTTCACCATTACAAAAATAGCACAGCCATATTTCTGACTAACAAGATTTTTTTTTAAATTAAATTTGTTTAGTAAGTGAATTCTAAATTTCAATGGTACATAGTAAAGATATGTAAATAATAGTTTAAATGTTCGTCATGGTAGCGGCGACTGACGATGAATTGTTTGTCTTGGTCTTGGTCGCCGTCCAATCCAAAAAATCCAAAAACCGGATTGTATTTTACTTACCAGCAAGTACAGTGCAGTTTCTTTGCCGTGTTACAATAAACTAAATGTCCCAACAGTTTTCACGTAAAAGTGTTATCCTGTATCTTCTTCTTCTTACCCTTATCCCACATAAGTAGAGTCGGTACAACATGTTTCTCATGTTGTGGTATATGATTTGGCTTAATTTTACGATCGGCCGCCTGCCTGACATCAACCCTCCTTGGGATTATTTTATTGTACCACTGTATTTATGATTATTATTATATAGTTGATGGGTCTGATGGGCTCTTTTTAGCCTTACAATTGTTTGTTCCGGTTAAAAACTAAGTTCTTGAAGATTATGGTTTGCTTGTTATATTGCCATTTTTATGTAAGGGAAAACTATCCAACTTTAGACTGCATTTTCTGTTTTTTTTTTCAAGGTTCGTGGTTTCCGAGTTTTCTCACTAATAGTAATACAATATTAGATATAATAAACCATTATAAAAATATAAAATAGGAAAACTATAATAGAAAAATAAATGCAAATAAAATGACATGTAATAAGTTAATGGAAAAATATTGAAAAAGCTCCTAATCAGTGCACGTGTAGTGTAATTGTAAATTAAGTTGTAACTAGTATTTAAACTATTATTGTAAATATATTAAATATTCATGTGAAAGTAGATCTTGTTGGATAACTTCACCACTTTGGAGGGTGGATGTCAAAATCCATCATCCATAAACAAAGGAAATATTAAGTACAGCCGCACACGTGAATATTAACATAATCAAATGTTTAATGAAGATTAATTAAACTACATATTGGTCAGTGTGATAAAAAATAATATTTATGTTCACTTTTTTTTTCTTTCAACTTACTACGCTATTGTCCAAGCAAGGTCTTAACAGCTTCACCGGACTACTCTGGTTTCCCTTCAATACGAATAAATCTTTCGCCTTTATGTTCACGATTTAGAAACACAAATATATGTACAGTTGTGTGTTATCAATTATAGCATACACTGTCGTAATGTGAGATGAAATGCTACGCTTGAGACATTGACACCATCATATGCACTTTCTAGCTTTTGCTAAGGGTTTTGTTCGCATTCATGTAGATATGAGGTATTACTTTGCTTTGCATGGCTTTTCTGTGCTTCCGACAACATTTATGCAAAATTTAATGATGATCGGTTAAGTAATTAGGAGTGAATGCCTTTTAATGTTTAGGCTAAAGTGTGGATCAATATGTGAACGGTTGTGACGTCTGGAAATGACGCTCCTCTCTGTACATCCATTAAAACGAATGTAACTGTCTGTGTTTGTAAAAATATTTATGATGAAAAGATAAAGCAGATCGAGTTTCTTGCAGGTTTTGCACGATGATTGGTTTGTTTTCCGAACCAATAGTAGTTTTGACGTTCTTGGGCGCCTTCTCAGGGGGTTAAATTGTATAATTTTTTTTTCATTGATTGAAAGCTTAATAAACAAATAAACTCACATTCACATCTATAGTATTCGTATGAATATTATTAGGCTGTGGTCAAAACTAGAATTAAAAAAGAGCTATAAAGTGCTGTGTTTATTATACGAATGAGTTTTACGTTTCGAACGACCAAAGTAGGATTTTCTAATTAGATCCTGTTATAGGCTAAGAAATATATGTGACGAAGTATTACAAAACTTTTAAAAAGTTATATTTGGAAATACTTAGCAGTATATCATTGACATAATCGGGCTAGGCTGCCAATCCAAGCCCTCGTAGTATGCAGGAGTTACTTATGGATCGATGGTTGCCTCACCTTGGCTGGCCGTATATAGCGATATGCGACGACGAGGCCGCTATAAACTATTCAACCACTGCCAATACGCATTCCTTTTAAAATATATCATTATTTCTACTGTTTATACGAAAATTGTCGATTTAACGTACATTTTCATCTTCCCGTAACGATGTTACTTTTGTTACTATAAAAATAAAAAAAATAAAAAAGCCTGTTTATTCCACTACATTGTTACATTTTTTTAAATACAATTTCTTTTTGTCATTCATTTTCGTGGACCCCTTTTCGGGTAAAGTCCTCTTCCAGAGAAAGCCAAGTGTCGCGACTCCTTGAAGTGTCTATCCAGCTCCTACCAGCTATAAATTGTAGTTCGTCTCTCCATCGAGCTTTTGGCCTTCCTCTACTTCTATATCCGTGAGGTCCGTTCCACAGAGTTACAATTTTTGTCCATCTGTTATCTGGGATACGAGCCACATGTCCTGCCCATCTCCATTTTAAGCTGCGAGCGAAGTATAGAGAAAGAAAGAAAGAAATACTTTATTGTTGGAACAACCATACAATTAAATTAAATTACACAAATAATTATGACAGAAAAAAAAAACATTTTAAAAATGAAAAAATAGGTGTCCAACAATTGGCGAACCCATTCAGCAAAAATCTGCAATACTGTAATACTGTAGTACTGCAGCGCTGATTTTCGATGGGAGCCTATATATGATGATAAACGGACGTTAAAGTTAGTACAAAATGTGAGACGAACAAACAAATAACACAGACACACGTAACACGTCAAAGTTGGTCATACTAAAGAGAAATAAATGCTGTAACCATGCTGTTGTAGAGCATCTATTACTTTGGTTTTCTCTGTTATTTTTTTGTGCCGAATTCTGTCTTTTAGTTTTATTTGCAGTAAGCTGCGTTCTAATGCTCTTTGGCATGATGTAAGCATCCTATTTATTTTTGAGTCGAATATCCACGTTTGGCATCCATACGTGAGACAACGTAAGATACATGCATCCATTAGTTTCTTCTTTAGTTTTAGATTTATATCTGACCTCAGAACATCTTTGTAAGCCCAGAATTTTTTCCAAGTTATTGCGATTCGTCTGTCTAGTTCTTCAAAATTATTTTCTTTACGGAAGGATACTTGTTTGCCTAAGTAAATTTATTCTTGTACGTATTCTAATTATAGGCTGTTTATATAGATTGGTGTTTTATAGTGATTGGTCATTACTTTTGTTCATTTGACGTTGGACTTCGTTGAATAACGTTGAACGTCATTGGACGTTCATTTCTAGGCCTATAGTTACTCGTTATAACTATATATTATTATACACTATATATTATTTGCCTAATGAAATGTGGTTATATTTCATACCAATATCTTTATGCGTGTTCGTAGTCTGAAATGATTTATCGACAGAATGTAAATTATTTTAAAAGTACATATAAAATAACAGAAAAATGTTATATCTATACTTCTGTTCTAATCTATATAATATTATAAAAAGGTAAAGTGTGTGAGTTTCTGGCGTTGTAGGGGGTAATCTCAGGAACTACTAGTACAACTTGAAAAAAATTTTCAGTGTTATATAGCTCATTTATCGAGGAAGGTTATATATAGGCTATATATCATCACGCTGGAGCACCAATGAAGAATGTTTCAAAATGGGAGTTTTTTTTCTCTTGAGAGCTTCCGCTGCCTATCAGCGTTAGCCCAAAGTAACTATTCCACGCGAACGAAGTCGCGGGCAGAGGCTAGTCAGGGTATAAAGGTAACAGGTAGGATTAAAAAAAAACTAGCATAATTTAAGTTACAATATATTTTAGTGAGAACGTGAAATTCTAAGGTAAAACAAACAATATTTTAAGGCCTTTTAATGAAGTTATGCTTGGTTATATTCATAACGTTATGTAAAGTTTTATTGATTGTTATATATTAGTTTTTATCGATGACTATACAAATTCACATAGGGGCATTTCATTCTAAACCTAAGCATAGCCTTTGTTATGTGAACTAAAGGGGTGATATAACAAAATCGATAATTCACAGATCACTCATAAAATACCAGTTATGTGCGGGATTCAAACCCGCTACCTCTTGGTTAAGTAAGTAAGGGCGCAACGAGGCCTATAGAAATCTATATTATTTAGCGAAATCACGCTACAATATTTACACGTTTTTACTCATATAATAGGCTTTGTTAAGTCAAACAACTCGGCCTATTCACACTACACGTTACGGAATATATGCAAGAAAGCATTGGCGTTCATTGAAATTGTCCAAGGTCCTATTTCACAAACATATGCGAAATACCAACGTAAACGATGGGAAATAACAAATAATACGTCTTTAATGTCATACTGCATATATATGTGTTGCGAAACACAGTTAATTAAAGTGTACCGTAATGTGACTATTTCAAAATTATTACAAACAGTAACGTGTCAAAGCAGGTTTCGCTAATAACTATCATTGATATTAATTTTAATGTTTTTTTTAAATTTATACCTCGTAATTATCTGTCACAAATTTTATAGTTAACAGTTAAAATTAATCAAATATTTTTTTTTTATACAGTGAAATCTGAAGGAATCACTTATAGAGGCTTTTCATTTATCAAGTTTCCCAAATAGGCAGACAACTATGAGTTGTTTTATTTATAGACGGACGGAATGAGACCGTTTGTAAACAAACATGTCATAACTTGTCTAAACTTGATAAATAGTTTCATTTATACGGGCTATTAAGCTACTAATTATAGAGTTAACATCGAAAAAATCTAAGAAATCAACTTTCAGTTACAAAGGTTTGAAAATTCCTAGTAACAGAGGTATTTCAATGCAAAAGTATTGGGACGTTATTGTAATTATCAATAATAGAGGTTTCTCACTTATCCACTTGTCAGGGGCCACTTATCCAGGTTTCACTGTACTTCTGGTTATTGTTTTAAGGTTTCAAAACACTTCATCGTATACCGTTTTAATCAAATTCAAAGATAAGCTGCTGGTTTTTTTTATTACTTAAAGTGTAATGTGCAATAATAAAATACAGACTGCCTGTCTCAGCCCTGCCTATATATATATCTGTGTGCCTGTTTACCTTTTAGAAAATGATTACTTTTACATTAATATAATCTTAGCGAATGAGCTGGAGCTTGCGGTAATGGAAGACATCGTAAAGGTAGTAGAGTTTTCCCTAAGACTGTTTCACTTCACTACCGCCCTAGAGTAAAATATATATAGTCAATAGGTGTTCCGTCAGCTACACTTAAAAAATTCACGTCTAGGCTTAGCGTGTTTGCTATCTTTGACCATATGACCATTTAATATCCGATTTTTAAAGTTTGTAATCTAGAAGCAAATACGCGAAGTATACGCGAACCGAAGTTGGTTTATTTGTAATCGGAGACCTCTGAACACAAACAACTACTTACTACCTCTAACATATTAACTTGATCTAGTTGAATGGTGACCGGTCGAATGTACGATACGCCAAACGAATGTATGTACATTGAAGATAACAGTTTATTTATATCTTTAAACGAGGCTGACACACTTTTAATCTTAAGTTGAAGCGAAATTTCCTCAAAATCTTATTAAATGGGTTATTCTTCAAGGATAATGGTAAATATAAATAATTCATAATTATGTTATTTATATATTGTGGAGGAAGGAAATCAAGAATAAATTATTAACCCATCGGCTTCCGAATTAGCCACAATAGGTCAAAGTGGCATACGCTAATTACTTTTTTAAATTTAGCGACATTCGGCAATGATTTTATGTACCCGTATGCTTGCGGTAATACATTTATTTATATGACAATGTATATCATTTTTATCTACAGTAATATTATTGAACGTAATAAATACCATTCTTTATCCTCCCCCCAGACAGGTGAATAAGTAGAGCAGAGGATGAACACTAGAACTACTGATCCGCTTCTAAAAAAAACATTCGCAAATAAAACGATACATTATCCTCAAGTGCTATAAACTATTTTTTTTAATTATATTTTAATTCTATACTGTAATTGACTCGTACGAACCTGTGTTTGGTTGTTGTTAGTCATTCTTAATGTAGTTTTTTTAGGCTTCAAAGAATCACTACATAAAACAAAGTTCTCTGCCACGTCTGTCTGTCTGTTCGCGATAAACTCGAATACTAGGGAACGCATTTTCAGTAGATAAAGTGATTCATGAGGAAGGTTTTGGTATATGTATTTTTTTATTATCTTGACGGGACAACGTCCGACGGGACCGCTATTATAAAATAAAGAAAATATTGCAATTTATAGCTCGTTATAAATATGTTATAAGAAAGTTGTAAATTTCGTATCTGTACTACCTCTACTTCTGTAGTTTTGTATGTATAGATGAAAATCAATTGCAAAAAATGGATATAATCGAAATGAAAGCTTGAAAAGAAATTGAAATCTATCCGTGTTATTACAAAGTTAAATATGTATTAAATACTTGGTTTAAAAAAGATTCCTAATAAATGCACCGCGCTCGCCCGAGGCAAGTTCGCGTTATCTCTTTTCGCAAGTTGAACCTAACGTAACCAAAGCGAGACAAAAGAGCAAGATGGCGAACATTCAGCGACCGCGGTGCGTTTAATATGAGACCTTTTTAAAGCCAGGGTTCTATACGTATTTAACTTTTTTGTAAAATAACACCGTATGTATGTGTTTGCTAGCTAACTGGCACTTAGCTCTATTTAGGACTCTTTATATGCTATTTAATGGTGGTAGAGCAACGCTGAAACTATTATTGGTTTCAGCATGAATGGGTCGGCTCGCCCGGGGTAGTACCACCCTCTCATAGAAAACCGACGTGAAGTAACAGTGCTTGCATTGTTGCGTTTCGTTCGGTCAGTGAGAGCGCCGGAGACCCACCTCCCTTCCCTTCTCCTCTCTCCTCTCCCTTTCCCTCCCCTAACCCTTCCCTACAAAAGATGGCAACACACTTGCGACTCCTCTGGTGTTGTTAGTGTCCATGGACGGTGGTGATCACTTAACAGCAGGTGACCCACATGTTCGTTTGCCACCTATGACATAAAAAAAAAAAAAAAATTCAAAATTTATAGATTAAACATTGTTACAGGTGAAGCAAAGAATTTGCCAGGGCGAAACCATGGCACGGCGTGCCATAGAGACATATACTGCGTGCTGTCGCTCGACCAAGAGGAAATTTTTCGTACGTCCACCATGGAGAGAACGCTTAAGTAATTTAATTATTCAATTAATAATTTAATATGTAGTTTAGGCTTTTGATAACTATTCTTGTAATGTTTTTTGTAATTCCGGACCATACTTAAAATGTTGATATTAGAAAAGAATACAATACCCGACTTTTTAGCGTGACGCGTCGAGAGATAGTCGAATAAATTCGGTTTCGTATAGCGTTATCTTTGTCTATCGCAGTTAGTGCGCTGTGGGATAGAGAGAACGCTTTACAAAATCGATGTAAGCCGATCTTATTCGTACGTCTCACAATTCTTTCCGACATGCCAAATCAAATTTCTATACTACAATTATGAATATAAAAAAAGAGATTTTCGTTTGTAATGGATTATCTAAAAAAAAGTAACCAAATTAAAAATCTCTTTCAACTATAGATAGCTAACATTATCAGTGAATAACATTGACTGTATTTTATTTTCAAAAGTTTAATAGAACATACATATAGAATTTAAGTGTCTGCTGTTTGTCCAAACTAATATCCAACTTACTGACGGAGGACTTTTCAGTTACATACTATTACGTTTTCCCATCGCTGATAAACAATAATGATAATATTACAGAAAATAATCTAAATCACGTAGTTCTTTCTTATGAAACATAGAAGTTCAGAAACCATTTTCTCGATAACGAACGTCTATTTGATAAAAACTATACTATCATATATAAATTTCTTCTGTACGTGTGCATGTCACTGAAATCCTGCTAAACGGCTGAACCGATTTTGATGAAATTTTGTGTGTGTGTTCGAGTGGATCCGAAAATGGATTGGACCCGGTAGGTGGAGCTGCGCTTGAATTTTAGGTTATTTTTAATTATCAAGACAGGACAACATCCGCAGCGACCGCTAGTAAACTATAAGTCATTATATACTATAAGTTTGTGAGATGAATTTGTTTGATATACATATATTTATTTTCACAATGCATCCCCAATTAAATTGCATCGAAAACGACCTCCAATGAATGAAGTTGTAGAGCTATTATCTATATATTAATACGTGAAGCTTAATCTTTGTACCCCTTTTTACCGGAATTGGGCGAACGGATGAACGTGAAACTTGGCATAGTTAAAGTTTATATGGAGGAGAAGTGCAGAAAGCTATTTAATTTATATAAAATGCATTAGAAATACAATAAATTAATTAAAATATGCATTACTCACACTACTGCTTCAATTTTACACAACATATACACACATGTAAATAAAAAAGACATTTTGACATCTGTCAATAAAGGACTTAAAAAAAGGTTGTCAAGGAGGTTGCTATGCTCGACTGTATGTATTATTTTACTCTTACGTTCCAATTACCCTTTTTCATTCTACATTCAACAATGATATTATAACACACAACTATTATTATAATATTTATCCCTTTAAAAAATCAATGAACTATGGTCGAATGTCGACCATTGGGCGCCCACTAGTATTAATAATTCTTGTTACTCATTATAGCAAAAGAAAGGAGTTGTTTTACGTATTATTAAAACTACAAATGTTATACGAAAAAAAAATGGACGCCCTTGACTTACATGCCGGTACTATTTTTAAATTTCCTGTCTGTGCTCGTGACTTGTCTACCGTCTACCAGAACGATTTTTTTTTTAGTCTGTTCCCGAATTGTCATAACGGTTCCTTTGTCCGATGTCCGGTCACTCTTCCGGCGTTATCGGGTGGTGTGTGTAGCCGTTCGCAAGCGTATTTAGGGAGAGCAAACAAAATTTATTGGGTCAAGGTTTTACCCAATTTATGAATGAACCATTGCGTGATTCATTCTTTAAATTAAGAATATAATCGGGCGGCACGTTTACTGTACATTCCAATAGTTTGAAATTCTAATTTCGTGTTTGTCGGTTTTTTTTTTCAAAGAGTATGGACTCTTTTTTTACCAGCGAATATTAGTTTTGAGTCGTATATATTTACAACATTACTAAATTAATTTAATTAAATGTTAACTAGTATTCGTAAATGGTTGATTATGTTTAAATAATCAAGGAACTTAAACCTGTGTTACCGTTTTGTATGTTGATTTATATTTTACATTTTTGTTCTGAAGCTACAAAAAGGACTGTATTCATTTGTTAGTCTTACAATAGTTAGGTATTATTGATTTAATTTAATTACATATTAATAAATGTTAAATAAAGTATCATCATCATCTTCTTTCCCTTGTCCTATCTGGTACATATTTTCCTCTTCCACTCTTCCCTGTCAGACGTCATCTCAATGTTGATAACTTCTAAATACATATCATTTTCACGCAATCTATATATACCTCTTTTAGTCTTCTCAGTCACTGGTGATCTTTTCAAACTTTCTCTGATGTACTCATTTTTTAATCTTATTCATTACCGATCCCTCTCTTTCGTAGCCCTGCACGTACATCTATACAGCATGACCCGCCGAATATCAGTTTTATACACCCTACCTTTGTGTTTGAAGAGTATACGTGGGTCACAAGCTTAAAGCATTACGATATTCAAATCAAATCAAAAATACTTTATCCAGTTTAGGCCCTAATAAGGCGCTTATGAACGTTAAAACTACCACCGGTTCGGAAAACAACCCAGTCATCGAGAAGAATCGGCAAGAAACTCGAACTTGACATCTTTTTTACATATATATATATATATTTCGAATACATTATACGTTACAATACCGTTTTTAGTGGATGCACAGAGAGGAGTCAATTCCAGACATCACCATCATTCACGTAATGATCCACTCCATAATAGCCTTTTGACACTAAAACCAGCTTGATATGGTGCTTAAATTTACAGTCCAGCAACATTACCTAAGAAATTATTACTGGTTTTGCTAAGTCTGAAACATAGTACGACCAGTTTGTTACAATTTCTAGTATTTAGATCATGCCGGTCCTTTACAAAATGCAGGTCTTCAAAGTTTTTACGGATATTAAATGAATTATTTCCATAATCTGTTATTATAACATATATGACGTTTATAATCGAATTGTTTTCGCAAATCTATTCTCTATATGATATCAACGTATCGACGATGGAATGGCTAATTATGAAGCGGATATTTGACGAAATATTAATCATACACCTAAGTGTTTTATATTATAAAAATATATAATTTTATTTAGCAAAAGTCGAAGTGTATCACAATACCAATAGCACTATCGCAATAACACACGCATGTATATACATTGCTTCCGGTGTTTTCACTAATGAAATATGTCGTGACTATTTGAATAAATCTTGTTTTAGCTGCGACACCTGCGTTCGATTCGATTATGGTGCAACCCGATTCAAATGCAAATATCATTCATTCAATAACAACGACGAACAGAGTTCATTCAGTAAAACAGACACGTTTGTGTTTTTTTTTTTGTACCTACATTCGCATTCTCGGCTATTTTAAACAATTGTTGCATATTTATACGTTTTAACCAGGCACTACAAGTGTTTATTTGGACAGTTGCATTTAATATAACAAGTTGTAGTTCCTTTTTTAGTGTCTCTACACGTGTTGTAAAGGATTAATTATAACCCTTTTGATAAAGTAACCAACCTATTTTTAACCCCTCGTATATCCTTTTGGGAAAGAATTTGCATTCGGTCGTAAGGATATTTTGATGAGATTCTTAATTTGTATGATTATTGCTTAATTCTTATACGGAATAGTGTGATAATTTGGAACACATATCATCTGAGGCATCCCATGCTTTAATCTAAAGATAACCCGATCAAATTTAGATAAGTAACCTCCGTGAAACACAATTAAATAACACTGAACTGAACGGAGATTGAAGAGTACTCATTTATTTAAAAAATGTAGCTAATTATTTCTTTTTTTTTAAATAAAATTTGATAATAAGGAATACTTTAATTGTACAAATAAATTATAGCGTAAATTTGACTTAGTACCATCACAGTAATATTGGATTATTGATATACATTATTGTCATTTCATAACTTCTACGAAGTTTTTTAAGCCATAAAACTAACGTTCCAAATGTTAATTAGAACAATCTCTCTAATGGTATCATTGATTTCCTCGACATAGATTCGTTTCTTAGTACTGCATCTGTACACGATTGACGTGCGACTCTAAAGCGACATAACAAAGAAAATGTCATCATACTGCTACCTCATAAATATAACCACGATGATTTCTAATAGAAACCAGGTCCACGGTTTTTCTAACCCAGAAATCATTATTCTATTTGTTACATTTTATAAATGTACTAGCTGATTCCCGCCTGTTTCTTTGAGCATTAAAAACGGCAAAAGGTCAGTCGAATCCAAAAAAATCGAAGCTTAGGAGCTGTCTACGAAAAATTCCGCATCGAATGGTCATAATCCTATGCCGATACATTCTTTACTCTTAATGTGATGGCATCCTAAAGGAACTGTATTTTCATTGCATATACATATATATCAGATAAATGTAATAATTTATTCACACTATAATAATACATTCCATTGTATGGTACATACTTCCTTCTTACATTAAGGGGGCGGTTCCCGAACGCTGATAATTTTTGCGAATTCTCTATTTAAATTTGTACTTTTAAATGTTCGAATCGGTTTCGGGGGAGTCGTGAGTAAGGGCGGCAATGCGGCGCGCCACGTCCCGGATGCGTTTCCGGTGCGCATGCGGCCGCGCGTAACGTCCCTTCCGTTCCACCCCTCGCCATGATTGAGCACTTCGAATGAATGGAACCCAGCGCTCTCCGTACTGATGTATTTAATTGTTGTGTATTGCCAGAAACGTGCCCCGCTATTCATGGCCGGAATAACGTTTTACGACCTTCTGCCATTACTGATAACAGGAAACCGATCACTGTTGTAACGGATGCGGACTTGTTAAAAGCCGCGCTCTTGACATGTTGTCACACTTATTGCTTAGATTATTTAAGAAATAAAAAAAAAACGATAGGTAATTTAGTAGCAGTGTGCTATGGAATTACAATTATTTCTCTTAATTTTAACATTATTATTTGTTTTTCTCGAATTCGGTAAATTTTCACACTAACCATGACCTGCGATTACTCGCGCGTATCTCTAGTAAAAATATTACCATATCTGAAGCGACTGTCGTTTTTATTGCGTGTCAATTGATTAATAATTCATTATTGGGATTTAATTTCTTATAATATGTCAATAAAGGAATATCATAAGTTCTCCGTGAACAAAATACGTTTGTAATCCGTTATGTCCCTTTTTAGTTAAATCTGACAAAATAATGGGATGATATATTTTTACGTTACATTCTTGGTTTTTGTATTTGAGGAAAAATTATATGTACATACAGAACAATATATTCATTTAAGGTTATAGTATTATATTGTGTGATGAACTCAAACAGTGTCTCTGATTAGGCTAAAGATTAGACTATTTTTTATTGTTCTCGCTATTCGAGAAATCAAATAATCCTGTACTTTTCAAATAATAGTACAATTCTACTTGAAAATGTAACATTATCCTGACATGGTATTCAGTGATTGATTAGGTCACTTTTAAAGTACACAATTTAGTCATAAATATGTCATTGTTGGGCGAAGAAAACGAAACGGTGTCCTGTCGCTTCAATAAATACTTATCTATGATTAGTTCACTTGTTTGTTAATGAACGGAAACGATAATGATTTAGTGACCCCAGAGGTGAGGACGCCGTGTTGGATATCGAAGGAAACGTCACGTCACTCGTCGACTGTACTTAATGGGTTCTTTGTCTCGCGATACCTTATCACTGTACTCATGTTTGTATGCCTGTGTCCAAACTGGCCTGCGATATCATAACTACCGTCAATAATGACAATTATACACACACTAATTTAAGGTTCCGCGGCTACCTATAAAACGTTTTGTACAGAATGCCTTCAAAACGAATAATCTAATGGTGTCATCACTACATATTATAAAATAAAGTCATCTGCTACGTCTGTACGCCTGTCTGTTCGCAATAACCTCAAAAATTACTGAACGGATTTTTATGCGGTTTTCGCCAGTAGTAGTATAAAGTGATTCATGAAGAAGGCTTAGGTATATAATTTGTCATGGTTTTTTTATTATGAAGACGGGACATCGTCTACCGAGCCCGCCAGTATTATATAATTACATATCAATCTATACAAATAAATACAATGGAAGTATTTGACTGTAACTGTAATTGTTGTTTCTTAAACTCGTTTGGTTATTTGCACGTTACTAAAACACAAGGTTTTTTTTAAAATTATGTGCGTGTGTCTTCTTGTCTGACAGAGTTAATCTTCGATTGTGACAAAATTTTCATTGTGAAATAGAGGAATTTTCACATAATTACGCTTTTACATAACAGTTGAGCAGTAATGATGAACCATTAAAACGTACCAAAATCCTTTTCGATGGAACGTTTATTATTGACTGGTAGAGAACTTTAAAGAGAGTAATCGAGAATGCTCTTTCGTTGTTCGATTATCTGGGACGGCGCTTAATGAGACGTGGAGTTTATTCAGATAATTAAGTATAATTCTGGTCCACGCGTGAAAAGTCGGCTGGCACGGATAGTTTAAACTGATACCGCAATGAGTCGACCCACCGAATTATAAAAACCATTCAGGAGCGATTACGCGGTAGCAGCGAGCGTCGTAAAAAGTCAAGACGCCGGTACGTACATCAGCTTTACACGAAACGGAAGCTTTTAAATGATAAATTGGTCCCGGAACACCGTGCCGCGTTAAAATGATGATCGCGTGCGTCTGAATGGTCCACGATTCGGGACGAAGCCGACTCTCAAGTGCAACGCTCCTGGTTTCGACTCCCGTTGCTATTTTGCGCTGTTTGTTGCGCTCATTGCCGGAGCAACGTGTAGTCGAGTGTGGGTGTGGCTTTGTGTCCTATTTAAAAAACCGCGTCAAGTGCGCTCCGAGCGATATACTACTTCCGCTCTCAGCTCAGCACATGCGTATAGTTAATCGGATTAACCGCGTGTTAATATATCTATTACGATATATTACTTAAAAGGGATAAGCTGTATATAATTTTGCATATTCAATTGTCAACTCGATTGTTCATTTATGCGAATGAATTAATAATATATATCAACAGGTCACGATCTTAATTACCATACCGATAAATCTATTTTGTGAATGGAATTAATAAATACAGGTTTAATTCGTACGACAACTATAATCGGAAGGTCTCACGCACTATTTGTTAAGGAGACAAAATCTGTACAGATTAGATTCCTGACGATATGACATTTACTTCAGCTATGTGAGAAACACATTTTTTTTTTCAGTTTTATCGATTTATATTCATTTAATGTCACCCTAAGATGAAAGTAAATTATTCACCATGTTTTTTTATTAAAATTTCCCAGTCTTATGTTTCAGTTGCCAAATTATGGTGATACCTACTTTACCGCTTGCCAGCGGTAGCAGTACTGGTATAAAATATTTATGTCGATGTAGGCTACATTTCTTCTTACGTTTTTATTGTCGTTAAACAGTAACGCTAACATTACATTAAAAAGGCAGTGTAATTTTAATTCAGATAAGACACGTAGTTTCCATATTAATATTACACATATTAATATATATATATATAATATATATATATATATATATATATATATATATGTATAGTAGTATACATAAGTAAAATGAAATTCCATATTCTTTATACAGCTTTAATCTCAATAACCGTTATCCGACTTTGACGATATTTTTACTGGTAGAAAGAGGAATTTTCAATATACTATCAAGGGTACTTAATATGGCGCTTCTCTATGGATGCTATGTGGCGATGATAAAAATGAACAGATAAAATTTAAAATCGGTAGAAGAATTAGAGGGGTTACGTAGCTCTCAAAGATGAAACATGTAAGTTCCAAATAATTGTAAAATCACCATCACTAGTATGAAGGTTAATAATATAATCTATACTATAATAATACAACCGGATGATAGTGATTTCTGTACATTGAAAAGGTTTGCCAAAATCTGATTGCGGGTGATAAAAGGAGTGTAACAGGATGCAATAATACTATGAAAATGCTATTCACCAAATATATTCGAAGAATTTTCAGGGGAGTCTTCATTAGTAACTTGATTGCGAGTTTCAGGTAAAATATAACCTTTATTTCACAAAAATCGGCTCACGGGAAAGTAGGTGTTATAATTAAAACTAGTGGGCCAGTCGCCCAGTGGTCGACATTGGACCATAGTTCATTGATTTTATAAAGTTTGAATTTTATTAGGCTTCTTTTGTCAAAGGGTGGGTATACTTCTATAATCAAAAGTTTTCATCATGGCTTCACAGTTATTTGTCACTCTTTTTTTTAATTATATAAACATTTAAAAAAATCTATGCCTAAATGACAATTGAAATTAATTATAAATTTGAAACAAAAAAACAGGTGGTTATATAAGGTGGTAAGCCTCTCAAATTCTAAGTAAATATAACTTAACAAAAATAAAGAAATTAATCGCAATAGAATCAAATGATGAATCCAAAACAAAGATGTTTTTAATACTACTACTACTTAATGATTTGAAGTGAAATCACGGTAAAAAAAAATACTATACATTAAAATATTAACATTGACTTTGGTAATATTGCTTTACTTATGACAACGTGAAGCAAAGTGACATAAAGCGAAAGCAGTCCTGTTACCTAAAAATTTTGACATTCAATAAGACCAAAGTGAATAATGATTATTTCAGTTGTTCCATAAATTTAATAAAGTTAAACTATATATCAATTAATTATTAATGTATATTATGAATTTACATATTATATTATTATAAAATTAACCTACAATTTGACCAGTTGATTTCAAAGGACATGAAGGCATGCAACGTCAGTCATATTAAAAATATTAAAGAGGTAATTGGAACATAAGAGTAAAGGGAAGGATGTCACAACGTCTTTTTCTTTTGCATGTGTGTATATGTTGTATAAAATTCAAACAGTAGCATGTATATTTTAATTAATTTAACATACTTCTAATGCATTTAATATAAAAATAGCTTTGTGCACTTCTCCTCCATATAAACTTTAACTATGCTAAATATTCAAGTTCATCCGTTCGTGCAATTCGCTTAAAAAAGTGTACAAAGTTTTGGCTTCACGTATTAATATACATGATGATTTTCTAAGTCTACTAATCTTCTTAGTATATACAGTTCGTAGAAAAATTAAAAGACGCCGCTCCATAATTTGATTCTCAGACATTGCGAGTCACGGGTATTTTGTCTTTGCTTTTCGTATGCCTAACTCTACAAGGCAGGCGTTCTCCCTAATTAGTGAAGCAAATACCCTATTTGTTAACACAAACAAAATCTTTGAGAAATATTTTCGTAGTACGACTGTATAGTTGGAAACAAGCAGAAATATAGATTTCCTTTTTAAATTGCCTTTATTTTGTGGGCAACGTGGGCTACCGCGATAACTTTACGTAGAACTGGCTGATAATCGCCCGCTTCGCTGTGCATATTTAAAAAACTCATAACAAAGACCAATTGATATATATTATTGAGACCAATAGGAACGGAGCACCAATGAAGACTGTTTCAAAATCGTTTTTTTTTCTTTTGAGCGCCTTCGCTACCTGTTAGCGTTAGCCCAAAGTAGATTCCACGCGGACAGAAACTAGTGTAGTATATACCTTTAACGTGACAAACACAAACAAGGGAAGCGCGTGTATGAGATTTATTGAGTCATTCACGTTATAAGGCGCGAAGTACCTGAGTACAGTCGCCCTCCGCCCCCGCTCGCTCGGTGACGGTTCCGGTTTATAAATACCGGCGCCGGATGCCCGAGCTGAGCTGCCGCGGACGCTCACACCCAGAATTTCTTACACCGACATTTATAAGTCAATAATCCCCTTTATTGAGTTATCATGTTTTATAAATAGGCCGTATAGCTACTAGAGTAATATATGCATGAAAATATAGCAAAACCTTCTTCAAATATTCCTCATTTAGTGTTAAATTTTATTATATTGTTATTAGTTATAGCAAAATGGATATCGCGTAAATATTCTCCATATTTAAATATCTTCACACGATGTAGAAGTTTATGTTTTGCAGTGTTACCTAGTAAAAAATTATAGTAAAATGAATAACATAAAAACTTTCTCCATTAAAAAACTAATTGAGAACTTTTATGGTGATCTGTGAAACGGTGTTAGAACTTTATCTATCTCAGGTTTACCAACAACCATTTTTAACCGACTTCAAAAAAAGGAGGAGGTTATCAATTCGTCTGTATTTTTATTTTTTTTTTAATGTTTGTTACCTCATAACTTTGGACTGGGTGAACCGATTTTGATTATTCTTTTTTTATTTGAAAGCTGGTACTTCCAGTGTGGTCCCATTTTAATTTACAGTTTAATTGGTACAGTTCCGACAACGGCATCCAGTGCAAAACCGTATAAGTTTCAAATTTGCATTAAGTATGTACACGACAAATAGACGAATAACTCAATATTACGCTAACCGGTTTCGATGATTCATTTTTTATTGAAAAGGATGTACTTCAAGGGTAGTTTGATGAGAGTTTGGTTAGGTTCTGATTATGGGATCCGTGGCAAAGTAAGAAAACTTTCAAGAAACTAGCCTACTCCTTTCTTAAGGGCCGGCAACGCATCTGTGTTTCCTCTCGTATCGCAATTGTCCATGGGCGGCCGTGATCACTTACCATCATGTGACCCGTATGTTCGTTTGCCACCAATATTATAAAAAAAACTCTTCAATTCTTAGGAGCCTATTGTGCTTATGTTCGTTGCTGTGTTGCAACATGACGCAAGCATTGTAATTACATTACTTAAGGTGTATAATGTGTGGTAGAAACTATCGCGGATTACTGAAAAGGTTGCGTTCGTACCAAACGTTACTTATTGTACAACCAATTGAAACCATATCGCATACCATACCGATAGATACCATACCGCAAAAATGCGCATATTTTAATATACTTAAGGCGGAACGGGTTCGCGGGCACTGCTAGTAAAATATATTTATGTACACTAAAAATGGAAAAATAAAGTAAATTTTCAAAAAAAAGTATTAACCGACTTCAATATCAATCAAAAACCCATAAGGCACTAAAAAGCGGAAAATAAATAGTTTATCAAAAATAAAACATATGAATATGTGTGCTACCTAGAGACTTATTGGAAGTCGGTGCCAACCAAACCGAAAATCATATCATCTACAGGTACAAAGTTTAAGTCCACTCTCGCGTCTCTGTAATACAAAAATTTTGGTTGGTACCGACTTCCAGTACATCTCTAGGTAGCACACATATTCATATGTTTTATTTTTGATAAACTATTTATTTTCCGCTTTTTAGTGCCTTATGGGTTTTTGATTGATATTGAAGTCGGTTAATACTTTTTTTGAAAATTTACTTTTATATAAATAAATAGAGATGAATGTAATATTATATTGATGTATAATACATTTAATAGATGATATATAAACAATTGAAGTTCCGTTTTTAATGTGAAAATAACAGCTTTTTAGTAAATGGATATAAAAGTAGGTTTAGTACGTATTAATAAGATTTTTTTTTAATTATTATCTGTCGGTTTGTTCCGGCTCATATCCGAAACGGTGGGACCGACTTTGATGGTACTTTAACTGGCAGATGGCTGTTGTTATATGGAGTAACTTAGGTAAGACATTTTATTTTAGAAAAAAAAATTAGTATAATAAGTTAAAGAATCAGTGTCCATTACCGCGCGTGTCCCACCCCCACATTTATAATAAACATATTTTTTTGGGAAATTCCACGCCAATTAAGTTGCGGGTTAACAGCTAATCTAAATAAAATTACACTTGCCACAAATGAACAAGAATCGTTAATGGAACTATTATTAAAATAATACACAACATCAAACAATGGCGGGTAAATCCACTGTACAAGTTCAGTAAGATTTTATCATTTACTACCGGTATTATCCTCGTAACTTTATACTTTGACTGAATTAGAAATCATTCATGAAAAAATCATTACGGAAGTTACGAGCTACGTAAAGCAGGAAAATCCCACCTTGTGAAATGTTAACAACGCACATGTTTTTAACGTATGTTAATTCGGTTCATCGATAGAGATGATGAAAATAATTATCAAAATGAATCACAACTTAGTTTGCCTGTAAACACATGTTTTATGATGTAATTTATATGGTAAATCTAATATTAGAACTACTGAGAAGGAAGTAATAGCCTTGTCGGGTGGCACCATATGTCGGGCGAACAATTCATCACATTATTTCGTTTGTAATACAAATCAGTGCATTGTCACCATCGCGCCATGTATTTCTGTGAATAGACATTACAGAGTGACATCTTGAATACTTAAGTTTTGGTGTTATTGATAATTTTTATTACTCATCACCGTAGTATGTGTTTTTTTTTACCAGATATGAAATTTATGCACACAGATTACTGTTATGTTGTATCTAATGTGTGATGGGATAACTACAAGCAGGCAGGAAAACTATTCACTATGCTTAGGTAAAGTTACAGGGAATTTTGTTAACGAAACACTCGTGTTTTATTTTTAACACACTTCCTTCACCACTTGGACGAATTAAACCATTTGACCTTATTATTAGATGTATGTATAAGCTGTTATATTGATCTTTGAAGCTCCCTGTTCCTGTATGAAAATCATGTTCTATTATCATACAAGACATTATTAATGAAAAAAAAAATAGATACTAAAATAAACCAAGAACAACATAATTTCGTAATCAAAACATAAAAGGGGTTAAAGTATTTAATAAAATACCGGAAAATACCTAAGAGAAAACGATACCTTGAACAGATTTAACGCAAGATATCAATATTGTCATGTATCATTTTTATCTTCTTGTACTTTGTTATTAATGTTAATATTCTCAATAAATATTCCTCAAACATTGCGTTACAAATTTTCTTCGTCAAACCGATAATGAAATAAAATATGAAGCGAATGAAAAATAGCAAGCTTTCACATCTATACATATATCAAGCCCAATTATCGTGTCTGCTATGTGTTATGATACTATATAGCCAGCTAGTTCTATTCATATACCTAAAAGAAATTACCAATTCAAGTAAATTCTATTATTTTCTTTTCTCCGTAAATGATACCATTTAAATGTAAACTTAATTAGTATTTTGTTCGTTTACTCGCAGATTCAAGTTTAACTCCTATCTCAAACGTGTTTAATTTAGATTGAACTCTACGTATATAAAATTTTACAGTCTTTTTCTTGGAGCCGATGTTTATTGACTAATTTTATTGTTTCATTTGAACATTTATCTGTCTCGAAATTGCAAGTTAGTTAATAAACTCATCCTCAACGATCACTAGGTTGGTTTTTTTCCGTTAATTTCCTCATGTGTTAATGTCTATTTTCTATTTATATATATTATTATGTCTTAAGGAATGTATATATACGAGGCAGCCGTTACGTGTATACTACTGAAAATATGTTCTATGATAGTAAAAAGTAAAACTTTTTAAATTATTTACATAGAACATATATTGTTACAGTCCATTTTTCGGAGAAGAGTTCCAGTTTGAAGTGCCTCGAAGGTTTCGATATCTGTCCATTTACGTGTTCGACCGTGATAAGCACCTCAAACAAGACAAAGTGCTCGGCAAAGTGGCGATCAAACGGGAAGATCTGCATCGGTACAATAACAAGGATCATTGGTTCGCTCTGCGACCGGTCGATGCAGACTCGGAGGTACAGGGCAAGGCGTTCATCGAGCTCACATTCGAAGATTCGAGAAAACGGTTACGGATGGAGCCGAAGCCGCCCGACCCAGACCCGGCAGCTGACAACTACTCTACAAAGAGCAAGGGAAATAACTTAGTTAGAATATCGGAATATTGTAAGGGCGGTATGAGGTTTGGATCGTGTTCGAGCTCGACGAGTAAGAAATTATTGAGTCCTGTGGCGACGGAACCGTCGCTTTCACGTTCTGAAAGCTTGAAGGATCGGGCGCAATGGACAACACGTTCGAAGCCACCGATGCATACGATGTCCGAATCGGATGCGTCTCCCACACCCACCGCTGCGGACTACTGGTCCGATCCTGAGAGGCATTGCACGGCACGAGTGGGTCCCGACACGATACGTCTACGCGTGCTCGAATGTTCCGAGCTGACCACGAAAAACGGGCAGTGCGACCCGTTTGCACTCGTCACGCTCTTGTACACAAACGGACGGACCGTAGAGAGACGTACGAAACCTAAAAAGAAGACTGTTAACCCTCAATTTAATGAAATTTTCTGTTTTGATCTCGTAATGGAACCAGATCCGAAAGATAAGGACGGTTCGCAAAGTGTAAGTAAATGATCAACTAGTTTTAACTATTGGTTTATAATGAAAGGAATGTTTTCAATTCTATCTTTACGTATTTTTGTTAATAGGCCGGAGTAGCTTGTGAAGCTAGAGTGTCCGTGTGGCACGAAGCGGCCACTCCTGTCTTCCTAGGCGAGGTGCGGTTGCAGTTACAGCAACCTACTCCATCGCCTTCACCTGCTTGGTAAGCATTCTCTCGAATTCCTTTGCGGTATGCGGTTCTCCATACTAATCATAGTTTGGTATATTTTGTTTTTAAACAAACTATAAATACAAAAGAAAATGTTGAAGGTTCTTTGTAAGATTTAAGTGAAACATATCTTAATATTCGTCAGCTATCGCCTTCAAATACCAATAACGGTATTTCTAATATTGCCATAGAGTAGTTTCTTATGGATGGTGTTTGAAATTTTTATCCGCAACCTTTTTGTTTGAAGAAAAGTGGTAAGGGTAAACACTGTGTTGGTCACATCTTTATTTTTAAAGATTTCACTTTACTGCGTGTAGAACACACATTTTTATGTCGTTTTTTTTTAAAATTCTATTATAGGTATTTCTTGACTTCTCGTGCCGGTGGAGCGCTTTCGCGAGGGGCGACGCCGCCGGGCACGCGGCTGTCGGCTGCTGGGAGCGCTATGCTCGGCTCCCTGCGGCTCCTCTTACAGTACACCGTCGATCATGTCTTCCCCTTGCTCATGTACAGGAGGCTCGAGGAGCTCTTCCTCCGAAGCGTTCACCAGAAGGTAATCTATACTAATATTATAAAGGAGCGTTTGCTTGTTTGTTTGGTTGAACGCGCTAATCTCAGGAACTACTGAAAGTCTGAAAATTCGTTCAGTGTTAGATAGCTTATTTATCGAGGAATATATCATGTATATATCAGGAATATATCATATATCATGACGTTAAGACCAGTTGGAGCGGAGCACCAATGAAGATTGTTTAAAAATCGATTTTTTTTTTAAGAGCTTCCGCTGCGTGTTTGCGTTAGTCCAAAATGTAACTATTCCACGCGGACGAAGCAAAAGCTAGTGCAAAATAACTTGATTCGCCTGCTTATTGTTGCGCCATTTTCTATGCCCAATTCCGTCGCTAAGTTATAGGCGTGTGCCAGCAACTGTATTTGAGACCCAGTCGCCCTCTAGGTTTAGTGTTTACCATCTTAGACTTTTTTTTTATTGTAGTACGGCAAAATGACTGTACTATGCCTGATGGTAAGCACAGTACAATCCAAAAACAATGGTGACCACCGAGTGACACACTGTTCATCGCCGGTCGCCACTGTCATGCCGGCGTGCGAAAAGTTGGATATGCACAAACTGATCCCGAAACGCGACCCGTAGAAGCGAATCACTATGACGAGCTATTTCGCCATATACATGGTGGTTGCGACCCAGGCAGGCTGTAAAACCCCACCCCCCCGCTTTCACCATTGCCTCGTTCGTTATTCAGCAGGGTGCACCACGTGCAGGTCAGGTTGGCTTGGGTGTCTCACACACCCAAAATGAGATGAGATTTTGGTCAAATGCTAAAATCTATAAAGTATTAAGAAATGTATAATCATTTGGTTTACATATATTTTTATGCGTATATGGATGTATTTGTCTATGATTATGTACTACAATTCCTTAGGTAAATACAACTAAAGGAGAAAACGTTTAAAACTAAGTCGAAGTTTGATATAACGATTCAAATAGTAACCGATGTAGTTTACATTTAATGATATACGTTCAATGCATAAATTTACGTAATTTAAAACAAAATAAAAATAGGTATATAGACATAGTGGAATTTACACTTTAATTCGATTATCATAAAAGTAAAATTTAAAATATTTAGAATAACACTAACACACATATCAGCGCCTGTCCTTATTCTTGAATTGACAAAAATTGCAAGACCGTATGTCAATATAACAACTTGTATGCATTACATTAATTAGGTATTAAAAAGCTGCTTATTTGAGCTATGTGATAAATATCCATTTCTCATTTTAAATAATAAATAAATTTTAACCATTAAAAATATATATACGTAATAAGAAGATTGAAAATGCTTATATCATTCATATTACGTGTGATAAAACTGAAATAAATCCTTTGTTTATATTATATTTTTAAACTAGCTCGTGACTAGAACCTAATGTAAAAAAAACGGTGACTTTTTTTCTCGTACTGACTACGCTATGTATCTAGCAAGGTCTTAACAGCTTCACCGGACTACTAAACAGTGACTAATAAAATCATCCGAATATATAAGTCGCTTCGTCATTAAAATTATAATAACATTTGATAGAGTGAACAAATTTTAAAGAAATCAAGACTACATATTACGTGAGGATATGATTTTCTCGATGAGGTTTTAATGTGAACGCAATCACTACATTACATACATATATTACATACATTTAGTGCTGATAACAGATATTTGGTGCTGTGATAGGTGGAATAAAAATGAGAACACTGCTAACTTTCAATTAAGCTAGCTAGTGACCGCGCTATGATACAGTTGGAGCGAGAGGCACATCAGCTAATAATTTAGTGCTCAATTAGTGCATAGATAGATAGATTGGTAAGAATGTATTAATAATAATATAGTTTAAAAGCATCAATTAAACGAAACCTAAATTTATATACGTAATTAGTAAATAACTAAGTAAGTGGTATTGATCGAAACTTGGTCGTCCCACGTTAAAAGGCTTAGGAATAGTTCTCTGCCTACACAGTACGCCCCCCGTTGTGTATCCAACTGGAGGCGAACTAATTTATGTAACTTTTACAATTCAAGGTTTTTACTTTTAATCTTATTGTTTTATCTATATTGTAAAAAGAGTATTTGTTAAGGCTCAAATAAAGCAACGATAGAGCTCAGGCTATCAAACAATTTTACGTACACTCATAACAAATGAGGTAATCATATTTAAAAAAATATACACAACACTAGGTTCTATGTAAATGTTGCGTTTAAAAATAAAGATCATCGGTGTTATTACAAAAAAGTTAAATACGTATTGAATACTTGCTTTAAAAAGGTTTCGTATTAAATGCACCGCGGTCGCGGAATGTTCGCAATCTTGTTCTTTTGTCTCGCTTTGGTTACGTTAGGTTAGACTTGCGAAAAACGATAACGCGAACTTGCCTCGGGCGAGCGCGGTGCATTTAATTCGAAATTTAATTATTTCATTAAACCAAGTATTTAACTTTTTTTGTAATAACACCGCATATGTTTTTGATAAACTAGCTTTGACTATGTTATCCTAAAAATACTTTTATTTTTATTAATCGTAATTCTGTCGCTGGCATTCAATTACAACAATTCTTTTACTTTTTATAAGTTACCCGTTTAAAAAATAGCATTACTGCTTATCCCATAGCAAAAGCGTTATAATACTCTAAAGAACTCTCTATCTCTCAGTAACGTTTTAGTCAAAATCGATTCGATCCTTTCGAGGAATAACTCGCACAAATAAACTAACTCTTCAATTTTATAGGTATTTATAAAGTCTATTGAGTAAGGACACTAAATATGAATAATATAAACAATCACACAGTTAATAATTCTCAGTTTCAAAGGAAGTGTTATCGCTGAATACTCCTACGGTTGCGGTAAAAGTTAATACGTACGTGATTCATTCAGTTTTAACGCTTGAAACGTGATTTGACGAAATAATGAGAAATATCAAGCAATTGCCCTTCTCCGCAATGACACGATGCTATAATACGTACATATTGACACATTCTGATTCCTTCTATAATACAAATTTCAAAGTCTCGGTTTGGTTAATTTAGGTTAGACTTGAGAAAAAGGATAACGCGAACTTGCCTCGGGCGAGCGCGTTTCATTTATTAGAAAACTTTTTTAAACCAAGTATTTAATACGTATTTAACTTTTTTGTAATAACACGGTTGAAGTTTATTTTTGCCGTTAGACTTCTGTTGCAATGAAAATGTCTTAGACATTACAATTGTAGTTTAAATTAGTTTGCAATTCTTTACAACAAATTAAAGAAACTAATAAAATCATACATAATAGGACATATCTTTGTAAATAAAAAGATTATTTATGGAAACACTCAAAATCTAGACTGATATCACTAAGGAATTAGACTGATATCACTAAGGAATTAAGGATCTGTATTATTCGGATTCTTCGGTTTTTGTTAATAGTAGAACTATTAGATAAATATTGAGTTGCTTCAACTGAAAATCCTCTTATGTACAGATGTTCCTCATACATAACCTAAACACTTTAATAGTGTAAACTAATACATATTGTTGTATTTTTCAGCCTATAACAGCGTCGGCGGTTTACATCCTCGGGGAAATAGTAGCCAGTAAGACGGACGCAGCTCAGCCGCTTGTGAGGCTCTTCACTCATCATGATCTCATTGTGCCTATTGTTAAAGAATTGGCTGATGCAGAAATATCAGCTTTGACGTGAGTTTATATTATTACCGTTGCCCGTCTCACCTTCACACAAGTGCAATAACGAAGAATTTTTTTTTTTCGAACTGACTACGCTATTGACCAAGCAAGGTCTTAACAGCTTCACCGGACTACTAAGGCGAGCACTTAAGGCATTCAGCCGATTTTATTTTGACAACTAGCTCAAGGGTGCACGGCACACCTCGGCTTTGGCTGTTGCCTGATACATGCAATTCGCGACCTATCTGAGCTAGCCTTAGCTAAGCAAACTATTCATACATATATGAGTTGTTGAAACATATATGTGTACCAAGCATACATACCTCAACAATTCTTATATATATTTCGTTTCGGATAATATTCTAAACTATTTCACTTTGATAAGGGAAAAAAATAGAACCCTTCCACTTGCATGTGTAAGCGTGTATGCGTGCACGTGTGTGGGGGTGATATGTGTAATGTTGTCGCAGTGATGTAAGATTTTGTGTCACTGTATCGCGCGAGCAGCGTACTCAAGGGCTCCACGCCGAGGGTACAGACCTAGGCTTGAGATATAACGAAGAAAATTAAACCAATCTCTTCCCTTTACAGTACCAGTGTAGTAAATTAACCGGAAATTTATTAACTGAATGTCAATATTTTTGAAGATAGCGATCAACCATCTTCAACTGTCTTCTGTCGAACATACTTTTTATATGTCGGCACAAATGCACGTACTACCGTCAAAAAGTATTTGTACTAACATAAATATAACGCGCTACCCCCTAATACTGGCCAGCTTATGACATCAATGACTAACTATGGGTAGTCCTGTCCCTAGGAGGTCGCCGTAATTTTTGGATTGTACTGTGCTTACCATAAGGCATGGTGTGCAGTCATTTTGCCGTGCGCTACAGTGTATAATATTGTGTTCGATCAGTGACGCTACGACGATATTCCGCGGCAACACTCTCGTGTCGAAGATGATGGACGAGGCGATGCGGCTGAGCGGCGCGTCGTACCTACGCGCGGTGCTCCGGCCGACGCTCGCCGCGGTGCTCGCGGAGCGCCGCCCCTGCGAGATAGACCCGGCGCGAGTTAAACCCTCCGCTGCCGTCACCGCGAACCTCGCCAACCTCAAGGACTACGTCGAAAGAGTACGTCTACATATATTTTTAATCGATCTGAATCACGCCATATGAGTTTACTAATAGAAATCGTCCCGTAAGAAAAAACCGTTATGCCCGTCTGTCTGCCTCTCTCTCGATTGGAGATCCGGCACGAGTCAAACCCTACGTCGCCGTCACCGCGAACCTCCTCAAACTCGAGGACTATGTCGAAAGAGTATGTCTATATATATATTTTAATAGACCTTTTGCTTTAACTCATCTCGTGATAGGAGTTTACTGGTAGAAATCGTCACGTAAGAAAAAAGAATTATGCTCGTGTTCGTACCTGCGTACGTGCGAGTATTTAATCTTTTTACATATAAGATCATTGACAACTAATTATACAGGGCTATTGGTGATTCGATGTATTCCCGTTAGGAGTTGATAGGGGTGCTCATTTGTGATAATTTTAATCCTCATATGGATTTTTTTTAATCATCATACTGTAGAATACATCTTTTATTGTATATCTAAGTAATAAAATCAATAATCAATATATGAGTCGTTACATTTAAATAATAAACGTAACGTTTTTTATAAATAGCGTAAAATATTAGGAACGCCTAAAATTAGATTTAGATTATTTTGAAATGTACCCACACAATGTTACTTACGCTGCTTTCGTGAGAACGTATCGTGGCGACCGCATATAACTATGTCGAATTTTTGGCGGGATCTTGGTATGCCATGTAGTGGACTTATTGTATTCATAAACTCGTGTAATTGTAATATTGATGGTACTTTACGTAATATAGTTCGGTTATTGGAATAATATCACGGAGCATGAAACCTGACTTGCCACTAAAACTCCCTGGAAAGTTCTAACAACACGGCCACCATCTTGTTAGTTCATTGAAGTGATCCCAAGAAACTTGTAATATCATTACCTACTCGACAATGGCAGTAATAATCTACTGGAATATTGGATACCAAAAAAAAACAAATTGGTTGTCTGTAAAGTCTGTTTACGGACGATAATTTTACGTGATAACATCATAAGAAAACATTAATAAAAATACATGTATCATATATATTAATACGTGAAGCCTAAACTTTGTATCCCTTTTTAACGGAATTGGGCGAACGGATGGACGTGAAATTTGGCATAGTTAAAGTTTATATGGAAGAGAAGTGCAGAAAGCTATTTATTTTATATAAAATGCATTAGAAGTACATTAAATTAATTAAAATAGGCATTGCTCACACTACTGCTTCAATTTTACACAACATATACACACATGTAAATAAAAAATACATTTTTACATCTGTCATTAAAGACTTCAAAGAAGGTCGTGAAGGAGGTTGCTAGCATGTACTGTATGTATTATTTTACTCTTACGTTCCAATTACCCTTGTTCATTCTACATTCAACAATGATATTATAACATACAACTATTATTATAATATTTATCCCTTTAAAAAATCAATGAACTATGGTCGAATGTCGACCACTGGGCGCCCACTAGTGAATTGAATTGTTTTATCTATACTAATATTATAAAGAGGTAAAGTTCGTGAGTTTGTGACGTTGTAGGGGGTAATTTCAGAAACTACTGGTCCGATTTCAAAAATTATTTCAGTGTTATATAGCTCATTTATCGAGGAAGGTTATTATAGACTATACATCATCACGCTAAGACCAATAGGGGCGGAGTACCAATGTGAATGTTTCAAAATCGGGTTTTTTTTCCTCTTGAGACCTACCGCTGCGTGTAAGCTTTATCCCAAAGTAACTATTCCACGCGGGACGAAGTCGCGGGCAGAGGCTAGTTCTATATATAGATAGACGCTATACAAGCCGAACGCTTAAGCTGGATATACTTTTATTAATTGAATTGAATTATTCTATATATAGATAGTTGCGTGAGAAGGCGAACGCTTAGGCCGATGGCACCTCTCTATCGCGAGTTCCGCGCTCTCGCTTGCACGCTCGGCTCAGGCGGAACGTGACAATGAGGCATGCTTTTTCGTGCGTGCATTCGTCGTTTATTAATTTATAAGACGTCAATAACTATGTATCACTACGTATGCAGGTGTTCGGCGCGATAACGTCGTCGTACGCGATGTGCCCGCCGGTGATGTGCCGGCTGTTCGACGCGCTGCGGCAGTGCGCCGCGCGACACTTCCCTCGCAACGCTGAGGTGCGGTACTCCGTCGTCTCCGGGTTCATATTCCTGAGGTTCTTTGCGCCCGCCATACTCGGTCCCAGGCTCTTTGACCTCACCACTGAACAAATTGTAAGTCCATCTTAGTATAAAATAATCTTTGACTAACTTGTGCCTGCGAGTTTACTCGCGGTAACTATTCACTTGTCAAATTTCAATAAAACGACATTCTCACTAGCTTCGATTTGTATATATTCAGTACTTTGAAGTTAACAAAACAAAAATACGCATTGTTCTTGTATGTTAGCAGAGTAATCTCAAAATGTACATTTTTTTTCTAGATCTAAGGTAGCATTATACCCTTTCTAGTACCCTGACAAAGTGTGTGCGAAATATTATAAGAATCGACTGAGTAGTTAAGACGTTTTAAGCGTACCAAACAAACTTATATTCACATTTATAATATTTGATATGATTTATTTTACTTGTTACAGCTAATTAATGTTAAAATCTACATGATACTAGTTACTTAATCAAGATATTTTTATTTAATATAAAGTTATTTAATAAAATCAAGAAGCTACAATTTTTGTAAGAAAGAAAAGAGACTAAAGAAATTTTGTAACTAAAACGTATTTGTTAATATAATAAGCAACGCAAGCAGAGTTGCGGATATTACCTAGTTGTTAAATAACTAAATATATCCTCTATGTAATTAATTATATTAGTAATTTATTATTATATGATTTGTAGGATCCTCAAACAAACAGAACACTGACGCTTATATCAAAAACGATCCAGTCCCTCGGCAACCTGGTGAGCAGCCGCTCCGCCCAGCAAGTCTGCAAGGAGGAGTACATGGCTGAACTGTACCGCAGCTTCTGCACGCCAAGACATGTTAGTCGATACGTATATATCTATCTATACAGACTGAAAGTTTAGACAGTAGCAATATTTATGGAGGATACTCAGCACTCGACTCTGGTCCGAAATCAATTAAAAAAAAGGTGCTTATTTGATCTAATTATCTAGAAAAATACAAAAATTATACGCAATCCTCTACGCGTCTATGTTAAAACAAAGTGTCAATGACCGTCGGGTGATTTCACTTGGAAGTGAACGTACGAACAGCATGAACAAAACAATAGTTTATCGTCCGTTTTATTATCGAAAGTTTATAACTCCGGGTCGCCCTTTACAGCTTTAGGCATCCGTCATTGCACCTAGGTATATTATATTTGTGTTTATACTTTTGAAAGTCTTAGAACAAGCTACCTTAGGATCTCTTTGTTCTTTATTAATATTTGTTTTGATATTATTATTTTATATCTTAAATGTGACCATCAAGTTTTATACCCTAGAATACTGTGAGTACCTACCTTTCACCTGGTACAAATAAAAATCAATTGGCAAATGTATGTAAGCGCATTAATTCAGAACGCCTGCGCCTATTTGCCTAATTCTATGTTGTGTCTTTACACTTCAAAATAAGCTACATCCAATTTTAGCTCCTAATATTCTAGGTTATTGTTAAGATCTTCAAATTTTGTACACGTATAGAATATGAAGATCATAAAAAAACTGAAAATATTATATATGAATGACAAAATTAGAACTTTGATGTATAAAAACTGGAAATTTTAAAAAATTTAACTTGTTATATGAACCATTAAAATTGGAGTCAGCTAATGTAACAACTCAATGAATAAAACCTTTTTTGTTATTCCCAGCTGTGATATTTACAAATTGGATAAACTATGGCACTCCTACAAATTGAATGTAAAAACAACTAATACATTTAAATCCTTTAAAAGTTTAGAGCATGTGAAAGAAGTAGACATACATACATTTAACAATAAACGTAGAAATGATATAATAATTTATATTTACAGGTGCAAGCGATAAAGCAGTTTCTAGAAATTATATCAACTAGTACGGACACACAGAATAACAGCGTGCAAGAGACTCCGGTTCTGCTAAAAGAAGGGTATATTTTTTAAACAATACTATATGATAACCACATATATATACTTTGATACAAAATTTACATTAGTATTTTTTTCTCTCATGCATCCGGGAATTAGATATGGGTAAGTTTTATGTCCGTCATAAACAAATTTACTAACAGTAATTCAATTGAAATAATTATAGGATATTATAATACACAACAAGTTTTGCCGTTCATAAAGTTTTTAGTTATATGTACAAACTTGAAGATCTTGAAAAATAACGAAGTATTCGGAACAGGTAATATTGGTATTAGATTGAAGAAGGCGTTAGTTACCTTGCGGAAATCCATCATTAAATATTATAGTGGACACTGCTTTGTACTTCCGACTGGAATTGATTGACTTCGAAATAAATAGATCGACTGAAATAGCGATTCAAGTGATCAACATACATATGGGTAGTAGTGGTCAATCAATTCTAGGCGGAAGTGCAAAGCAGCCTCCACTATAATATTTATTTATTTATTTTAAGATCGTCAACATGACTACATTAGTGAGTATATAAAATGTAGGACTATTGTAACACATTATAAATGTAGTCATGTTTACAGACAACCACGGCATGCTCCAACAATAAATTAAATATTAATAAAACAAAAGATTAAACTATTTTACATTAAAAAAAAAATTACATGATAGTACAAAAACGAGAAGATTGAAACAGAAAGAGAAATATAGGAAATACTGAAAAAAAAAAAATTATAACTGTATTTTGTGAAGAGACTGATATGTCTCTATCGTTGTTTTGAAATGATAATATATTATATATATATATTTAGCTAATAATGGATTTCACTTTGGATTTAATATTGGAATGTTAACGAGTCATATATTGTTGATTTTATTATTTAGGTATGCAATAAATTATGTACTTTACAGTACGATGATCAAGCGATCGGATGGCGTCCGCGGGGGTGGTGCGGGTGCGCTCGGGGCGGGGGTGGGCTCCCCGCGTCGCCGTTGGACAAGAGCTGCGCACTCGCACGCCAAACGGAGACACTTTCGACTCACAAGGTGATTCATTTGCACCAAGATTTTTTTACTCGAACTGACTATGCTATTGGTAATCCGCGAATAGTTGGATTCAACCGAATAATTCGAATTCGGCTCGATTTGCTATCGAATATTTCGATTATTCGCACACCCCTAGTATATTTTATCTCTGTTTTGTATTAAACTCGTTGAGTGTGTTATGTCTCAAGTCCGAACGTAAGGTTATATTCAGATGGCGAGGACTATAACTGTAGGATTTTTTAACCAGACTAGGTCTCCCTCGGCAGCAGCTCAAGCCTAGATCCGTTCCCTCGGCGTGGAGCCCTTGAGTACGCTGCTCGCGCGATACAGTGACACAAAATCTTACATCACTGCGACAACATTACACATATCACCTCCACACACGTGCACGCATACACGCTTACACATGCAGGTGGAAGGGTTTTTTTTTTTTCCCTTATCAAACTGAAATAGTTTAGAATATTATCCGATACGAAATATATATAAGAGTTGTTGAGGTATGTATGCTTGGTACACATATATGTTTCAACAACTCATATATGTATGAATAGTTAGCTTAGCTTAGCTCAGATAGGTCGCGAATTGCATGTATCAGGCAACAGCCAAAGCCGAGGTGTGCCGCGCACCCTTGAGCTAGTTGTCAAAATAAAATCGGCTGAGTGCCTTAAGCGCTCGCCTTAGTAGTCCGGTGAAGCTGTTAAGACCTCGTTTGGTCAATAGCGTAGTCAGTTCGAAAAAAAAAAGCAGTAGGATTCGATAGATTGTACCGTACTGAGTGTGAAGAGTGTTTGTGTTTTTATTTTTATTTTTGGCAACCAATCTAGTAGATTATTACTGTCATTGTCAAGTATGTAATGATATAACGACTGTGACGTCTGGAAATGACGCCCCTCTCCGTGCATCCACTAATAATGAATGTAACTATTTATGTTTTGTAAAAATATATAACATGAAGAGATAAACCAGATCGAGTTTCCTGCCGGTTTTTCTCGATGACTGGGTTGTTTTCCGAACCGGTGGTAGCTTCGACGTTCATAAGCAGCCTTCTCAGTGCCCAAATAGAATAAAGGGTATTTTGATTTTTGGTTTTGATTTTTTATTACAAGTTTCTTGCGGTCATTTTAACGTACTAACAAGATGGTGATCGTTTTGTTTAAACTTTCCGGGAAGTTTTTTTACAAGTCAGAATCTAGGCTCCGTGGTGTTATTTCCGATCCACTTGACTTGTGCACCATAACCAAATTATATTACGTAAAATACCATCAACTTTGCGAAATATAGAGCCAAAATATGATACTTTATTATGAATATATTATAAAATCCACTACATGAGATTCCAAGATCCGCTGAAAATCCCAGTGTTTTTGTTGTGTAGCGGTGAGCTGTGGTGGTCGCGGTGCGGGTCACGTGGTGTTTCGCGTCGTCTCTCGCTTTCCGGGGTACTGGCAGTCGCTGCCGTTGACTGTCCTCCGGCGGGCGCGCCTCTCGGGGCCAACAACATCTTTCAAATAGGTAATATTGATAACTATAATATAACATATCAATCTTAACACTAACACAGGTTATACATTTCATTTCCGCACCGAATGGTCATAGTCTTAGGCTCTGTATTTTCGTTAAATGTATATATCCAAAATAAGTCGTAAATTTGGAGAAAGATATTCGTTAATAAAAAGAATACGTATATACCAGGTAATAGGTTCAAGAAATGGTACTGCATGGTCACATTTAACATACGAAATAATAATATCAAAACAAATATTAATAAACAACAAAGAGAACCTTAGTTAAAGTTTGTTCTAAGACTTTCAGAACTATGGATACAAACTTAATAAACCCAGGTGCAATGACCGGTGCCGAAAGTTGCAAAGGGTGACCCGGAGTTAATAACCTTCGATAATAAAACGGACAATATACCCGTGTTTTTGTTTATGCTTATAAAAATGATCCTTTGTTAGTTGGTCATAGTTCCCATGTTTACGGATTGTGATAGTGTTGTTTTTGTTTCGCTGTTGTTAGTTCACCGGGAGAGGGTGATGTTCGTGCAGGCGAGTAACTGCGTGGAGCGTGCCGAGTGGGTGCGGCTGCTGAGCGCGCTGTGTCGCCGCTCTCCCTCCGCCCCCCAGCACACCGGCTACTACGCGGACACGCACTGGACCTGGTACATAACATTATCTCTCTAATCGTATATCAAATTATACCATGAAACGCACGCATGCAGTTGGAATGTCTTTGTGAAATCTCAAGCAGGTATATTTTAACGCATTCAGGCCAGGACTCTGGAACACAATTTGCCTTCAAGCTCGAAGGCTCCGCTACAGAGACAATGCAAATAATTTTCAGTTTTTAACATAAGAACAAAAAGAAATCGTAAAAACTAGTTATATGGTGTTTCGCTGTTGGTGACAAATGAGAGTTATGCTCTCGATAGCAGTAATATGATGTCAAGCGGGTGTTAATATCTAAAGGCTATTATAGGGTGGATCAATGTGTGAACAATTGTGACGTCTGGAAATGACGCACCTCTCTGTGCATGCACTAATAACAAATGTAACTATTTATGTTTTGCAAAAATATATAACAAGAAAAGATAAACCAGATCGAGTTTCTTGCCGGTTCTTTTCGATGACTGGGTTGTTTTCCAAACCGGTGGTAGCTTTGACGCTCATTAGCGCCTTCTCAGGGCCTAAATTGAATAAAGAGTATTTTGATAACAGCAGACAATCGCGGTTTCGAGTTGCCGGTTTCGATAAAAGTATTTTTGACTTTTTTTTTATCTTAATTAATATATTCCATATTTGTACGTATCAGTTGTGGTCGAGCTGAAGCGGACGCCGAGGGTTGCGGCGGTACGGAGTCCGTGACTGATTGCGATGGGGGCGGGGGTGAGGGCGGCGGTACAGTTTCGCTGGCGCTGAGGCTGGACCCCGCGCGCGACCTGCAGCGTCTCCACGCGCTGCTCGTGTCTCACGCGCCCGCACTCGACGACAGGCTGCACCGTCCCCAAGGTAACCTAACCACAGTCTCGCACGGTGTGCCGTCGCGTCCAGTCGAACATTTTAACACGTTAAACGCTATATAGGCACCGGTGACCTTATCTGACTTCTATTATTGCGCCATGGGAGGCACCGGTGACCTTATCGATCTTCTATTATTGCGCCATAGGGAGCACCAATGACCTTAACTGACTTCTATAATTCGCCATGGGGGACACCGGTGACTTTATCTGACTTCTATTATTGCGCCATGGGGGGGGTGATCTCCGATCACCGGTGATCTCACGCAAGAGGTGTATTAGTGTATATGTTAGTGACCGGTATATATATATATATATATACAAATCCAGTGTTACGACGTTTGTCCACAATGAACTTCGTAACTACTTAACCGATCTTCATAAAAGTTGGCATTTATGTACAATTTGGTTCAACTAGAGAGGTAGGATAATTTATATTTCGATTTATGTCCTCAATATTTTTTAATTACAAAATAAATGATTGGCAATGTTTATTATTGTTAATAATCGTAATATTTATGAGGCTCGAACATATGGCGTTTTAAAATTAATATGTTAACAGAAAACTGTAGGATCGACTGTTATAAATATGTCATAGATGACGCAACGTTTTAATTTGGAATATATTTTTAAATTTTAATTAGACATGTAATTATTTGGCCAGGTCAGTTAGTTGTTTATAATAAATTACATCAAAGTCTATAAAATAAGGACTTATTAATTTTTTGCAGAATGTGCAAGTGCCGAGGACCGCTCCGCCGAGGCAGCGACATTGCGTGACCTGCAGGAGGCCATGTTCAACCTAGAACATCGGCACCGTATCTATCGTCGTTCGCTTGCCAGAGAAACTAAATACGGAAGCAAGTGAGTTTCTTCTTCATTTTTATACTTTACGTTTTCTGTTATTTGTCGGAAAATTTGATATGACGTCAAAATGGTTTTCTAAAGTATCACTAGAATTTAAAAAAATAGTATTCTTACGGAAAATATAATTTTAGGGGAAAAGTTACGAAAAGAAAAATAACAGAGATAATAAATTAACAGAAACATATTTCTACAAATCTTTTGCAGTTTTTACAGTTTTGATGTAAACAATACGTTAGGTTAAATTAAATTGATTTTTTAATCACACTACATAAAAAATGAGAAAAAACATGTTGAGACTGAGATACAGTCCTCATCAAATTCTAAGGTCGCTCTGAATATAGCCATAAGTTCTAGCTTACTTGTAGTATAGTCGGCAGTTTATTACAAAACAAAGTTAAAATATGTATATAGGAATCTACAATTGGCATTTATTTATCTCTACGTTGTACATATAATACTTACTACTATAATACTTATAGCTATGTACATTTGTGTTTTGCACAATATTCAGAGTGGTCTTAAAGTTCTTAACTGTCGATTAGTCATTTGAGGATGTACATAGAAGAAATGTGTGTTTGTTAATTTAATTAATAAATAAACTTACGAATTACCTTTCGAAGATGAGTGGTATACATCTATTATATAAATTCTTTAATCGGTAGGCAAGCGCCGATTGGCGACGACAATTATCTACACCTCGCCGGTGCTGGCGCCGGCGTCATTATCGGGGACTGCGGTGCGGGAACGTGGCGCGCCTGGCGCCTCGACGCACTCACCCCCGGCCTCGACCTCGACGGCAAGCCTCTGCACTCGCAGCCCGACCTCACCTCCAGCTCAGAGTCGCTGCGACTCGCGAGGCTTGCCGACGAACGCTCCTCCGGCAAGTCTACGCGCTCCGCCGGCAGCGGATACCTCACCATGTCCTGCATCCGACACGAGCCCGCAGACGACAGCGACGCTTCTTGCGAGCGGCCCGCTCGACCTCCGAAACCGGCACGACTGTCGCCCCCGCGCGCGCCCGCACCGCCCCCCTGTGAATACGTTCCCGTCGAGCCGCCGCCGCGCTGCCGTGAGTACGAGCTCATGGCGAATTTTGCAAGCCGCGTGCGCCCCGCCGACGACGACCCTCCGCCGGCCGTACCGCCTCGGACTAAACCTCGCGTCGCCGAACCGCCTCCCACTTTACCTCAGATACCGCCGGAACTGGCGCCGCGTCCGCCGAGCGCCACAGACGCCGTATCAACCGACGACAGTCTACTCGACGAGCTCCAAAGGGACGCTTACTGCGTACTCAGGGTCTGCGAAGATGATCCACCGGGTCCGGAGCCCGATCCGAGACCTGACTCGGATGCAAAACAAGATATATCTGATGCCGTCGAGGAACCGTTCTGTCGTTCTAGTGCGCAACGAAAGTCAAATCCGACGCGAACACGAGTGGCCGCCACTCACCCTTTGAAAACTTCGAATTCGACTTCAAACGTCTCCGATGCCGGATCCACTCAGTCGCGTCCGCTCGCAGAACGATTTACGCCATTCTTTTTAAAGCGGAAACCAAAGCCGGTGGAAGATACGCCTGCTTTGAATACGCGACGCGAGGATAACTTCATAGGGCGTCTGACGCCTCGCTTCGGTCAGTCCCGGCTGCAGGGACGCGGCCGGTCACTGGAGCTCGCTCCGCCGGAACCGCGGCCACGCCCGATCGAGCGGTCCGCGACAACAGTGAACATTCCTACGCGGCCTATCAACTCGTCAATAGTGGCGAACCTGAAATTCCTCAGTTTGCATCGGTACGGCGCACAGGAGGACACGGAGGAGGAGGGTGCGGCCGCTGCGACGGGGGAGGATACCGGGGGTGAGTCGTGGCGGCGGTCGCACGCGCCCGTCGCGTCGCTCCTCACAGCGGCCTCGTCCGACATCAGACTATAGCAGCAGTGCCGCCGAGTGCGGCCTCACTCTTCAACGACGAGCCCGTGCCCGTTGGATTCTTCACGAACACGATGGACCGGTTTGCGTGTCCTCGGATTAAAGGCTATCTATTCCGATGTAATCTAATAGATAGTCGTATCTGCGGAGGGTCGTGGTCGCGACTTGCACCGCGACGTCTACCGCAGTGGATAGGTGCTAGAGCGCCACATTCGTTGCATGGAATACTCAAGGAGGAGCGTTGCGCGATGTGATCGCGTTGCTCGATCAGTGTACTGGGGCGGTGGAGGCGGCGGGGTCGGTAATATCCCCTACCGCATTTGGTGTTTTCTAAACTCGAGGCTGGCTTACTTCGCAGTGTATACTTTAGTATCAATTGCTTATAAAATTCCTCTTTTATATTATAAAGATACACTTATTCACTATTACTGTATGCACCAATTTGACGATTTAATAATTTCGGACTCTGATATTGACGTCACTATATATTAAAAAGTAATATTTTGTAAAGATTATTATTGACTGATCGCGATTAGCGCGATACCTCTAATAAATTCAAACTTCATTGCACTATTCGTCTGTACTTAAGTTTGAACGTTTTGATATTAGGCGGGATATACTTTGTCTCGTATCATTACAGATATTTATTTATTAAATTATTATGAATGCTAATTGTAAAACCACGGCCTTATTATAACTTGCGCCTGCGATCCACGGCCTTCGGATTATAAACACCATTTACTTAAACTGTGATTCACTTTACAAACTCAGCTCATGTTATGAAACGTTGTAAATGTAATATTAGTATGTACATAACAATAGTCAATTTGCGCAGTTATTAAAAATGTCGAATATTAATAAAAGAGAATGTGAGGGAATTATATAATAATTTAATTAGTTTAATGTATACAAAATGTATTAAAATTTATTATTGAGTTGTATATAAACTGCTGTTATACTCTCAGAACGAATACTCTGTTAAATAGTTTAAAAAGTAATCATATAATATAAATTAAGACTTTTCGTAAAATTTATTCATTTAGAATAAAAAAAAATAGAATAGAACAATGTATTTAAATTTTTTTCGCGTACAGTAATCAAATTTGTTGCTCAATTGAATATAACAATTTAAAAATATTTATCGTATTTATAGAACAATGAATTTCCGATGTCCTTATTAGAAATGGGGATGAATATTCATTTCAACAAAATGCACCACAGATTACATTTAAAAAATTACTCTTTTAAATAACTGGTCTGCGCGTGATAAATAATATATATCCTTAACTCTACCGCAAATATCGATCATCACATCGTATTGCTAGTCATAAATATTTTTTTAATCTGTTTAAAAATAAATATAAAGTTTTAATTTTCCATTCTAAAGTTTTACACATATATTCTTGTCAATCAGAGCGTAACCAAGTAAAGCATCTGCCAGTTTTATTCTTCAGTTTATTTTTTCAAGATAATTTCTACCAATTTTAAATACTTTCGAGATCGCTTTGGCAATGTTTAAACGGAGTAAAAATCTCAATCAGCAACAAATGGGGAATAACCTACTCTCCAATTATTATTTATGAATCATATTTGTGAAAGTATAACAGTAGTGTTATTATTTATAAAGAAAAAAAACACTCAATCATGTATGTATGTACGTTAATTCGAGTTGTTGTCTTTTTGTAGAAGAATGATTTAATTTTAATTGTAAGGATCAAACAATGTACAAATTAATATTTCTTTAAAAATATATAATGTTATTTATTTCATTTATTTTCATTCTGTTAATAAACTTTAACGAAGATTATAAACTATTAAAGTCTTTTATCATAAAAACAAAACCCGTTTACGATGATCCTTCTAATTTATGGATATTCAATAGCCTCTCAGATTTCGTGAGAAGCATAGAGTCCCAAGTTTCGTTTCTACGAACCCGTTTTATACCCGACAACAAAATTTTAAAAAAGTATCCTAATGCAGTTAATTTTTACAAATTTAGAGAGTATAAATCTCATACTTTTTCTTTTAATCTTTGGAACTACTTCAATTTCAACCAAAGAAGTCAATTTTGTAGTAATCATGAAATCAGTGTTTGTATGTAACGTAACAAAGATATAAGTGGAAGTGGTCATTGCATATCAAAGTATATCGTCAAAATCAGACAAACAAAATATACAAATAATACCACTAACGTTTCAAAAGAAATATTAATCTAAAAAAATTTAGACAAACTAGACTACATTTTACCGAAATCCTTTGTAAGTCACTTTTCATTTAAACGTCATAAAAGTATTCAAATACGCTACAACGACCGCTATTTACTACTAGATGTGGCTTTAAAATAAAGCATTATAGAGTTGTGTTGTTGTTACGGTAAGGCCTCTAATGACGATGCTATTCAAATATATAGTAACTGTTATTACAAAAAGTAGTTATCGATAATTTATTTTAGTCATAATATCAATTTTGTTATCTTATGTTACGAAAATTTAATGGAAATCGGTCGAAGTTGATTTGAGAACACTTTTCTTAGGATGTCTAAAAGTATTTTATTTATTATTTACAGACACAATTAAATTTACAATATCATATACTTCTGGTCAACAAATTCTCGAATTCAGAGGAGAAGATTAGCTCATTAATGGACTCCAATACGGTGTCCGTCAAAGCCGGTCAGATGGTGACCTTCTAGTTTTTCTTATTCAAAGATACGCGGAAACACTTGAAAACAAAGCTATTAGTTTCTCCTCTTTCGAAGTAGTCCCTAATTTCCAAGGAGTTCCCCTAGCCGCCAAACCTAATGTCAGTATCCACGGTGTCGACATATCAAACGATGTTCAGTTTGGTGACTATTTGGAAGCTAATGCAAAACTGGCCTCAAAATCCCTAGTGTCCTTAACAGAGCAAAATATTTTTTCACACCAGATCATCGCCTTCAGCTATATAAGAAGACGCAACTTCGTTCACGCATGGAATGCTGTTCTCGTCTCTGGGCCGGAACAACTGAATGCCATTTACTTTCGTTTGACCTAATCCAATGTATGACTCGATCCTTTGGCACTTTGTAGGGATGTTGCTTCACTTTGCGTCCTTTACAAAATCTACCATGGAGAGTGTTCCGAAGAGCTATTCGGATTGACACCTGGTGCTGAGCTCTATTACTTAACGATTAAAAATCCATCCACATCATCTAGATGGTTGGAAATCATCTACTGTGCAGTTTTCGAGAGCGTTTTTATATTCGTACGCCGGTTCGTTGGAATAAACTCCCAACAGTGGCGTTTTCGAATCAATATAATTTACAGACCTTCAAGAAACTAACTCATTCCTATCTCAAAACCCGGCAACGCACCTTTGAGCCGCAGGTGTTCAGGAGCCGCGCTGATTACTTACCATAAGGTGATCCGCATGTTTGTTTGCTTCCAATGCCTGTTCAATATACGGCGAGCGCTTATGATACTCATCCGAATTGCAACACAAAAGGGCTGAAGTGGCCGAACCACGGCTAATGCTGTTGCCTTGTATAGAACAACGCGAATCGAATTAAACTAAACATCCTAGCTAATCCGAGCATATATATATACCTTCATATGTTTCGCACGAAAGCGTACATGTATTTCGAGCCTGACTTAGTTAGAAACCATCTACAGAGTACATTTAATGCTATTTAAGAAGCTACTACTCATTTTAAATTGGGGTTCAAAATTGGGTTGGTACCGTCTCACAGCTATTTTTCCGCCACCGAGCGCGCTTATTGGTAAAATCAAATAGCACACGGTACCTCGGTTTCCTGTAACACATTGTCCCTTTTCCAAAACCACTCCCACAAGAATATCCAGCAACCGAGAGGAAAGATGTTAAACATCAATAGGAATACAGAAAATTATGAAACAATACCATGTAGTGAGATATTCAATAACCAACATTTCACTACAAAATTTCTTCTTCTAAACCCTCGTAAAAACATTCGTCATAGTTCTTACTAGCCATATTTTCCAGCCATTTTATTTAGCCAGTTTCTATTGTAAACGGTGAGCGTGTTCCAACACATTATAACCATGATACCGCGATTTTGATTAAAAAAAACCCTCCGCAAAATATTCGCAAGTTTAGTGACTCCAGCCAGTGGCGTAGCTAGCATAGGTGGCACCCGGGGCGGGTTTTATAGGTGTCACCCCAAAACTCAATCGAAACTGTTAAATTATTTTAAAATACGAGTTTTTTTGAATTTGAATATTATGTGAAATAAATTACTTTGTTAAAAATTAAAATTTCTTCTAGCTTTGACACTAGCGAACTCCGAAATCACGTCTTCAAAATTTATATTTTGTGTTGCTTCATGTTCTGTCGTTAAATACCAAGATTGTTTAATCTGGTTTAAGTCATTGTAGACCGCAAGTAATTTTTAATTAATTTTAATTTGCTGAAACTTCTCTCTTGAAGCAACTGATGCACATATTGTTATAAATAACTTTAGTGCGACCTTAGATTCGGAAGAGATTCTGTAAAATCCCAATCCACAATAAATTTCAAAAAGTCCAGTGTCACCCAATTAGAGGCAGTAATATTAGCCGCTTTTAAATGTCTTCTCAATCTTGGTATTTATAAAACGAGTTCTGTTTCTGATACTTCATCGTAAAGGTTAGTAAATTTTGATATAGCAAATTTTAACTGTTCAGTGTTTGCCGAAAGCAAGGTCTTTGACTGCACAACCTCAAACAATGAAGCTACGTATTTAATGTACTTTACTCTTGTTTCGAGTTCAATATTGAATCTGTCAAGACATTCTAACATGTCCTTTTGAAGTTCCGCTCTAAGTGTAAGTCTAGCATCGGTGGGCGATGCTAACTCGTCATATGTATAATATATAAAGTCATTTTATAGTTATATATACATATTGTACATGTATATATATTATAAGGGGCTATTCTATTATTAGCACTTATGCATTAGCACGTAAGCACTAAAGCCAGGCGAGGACATCTGAACTACCATCATGGGCTACCATCGATCTAGTATCGAACCACTATAGGTTAATTCCTCTACAGACTATAAATTCCTTATTTTTAGACTTGTTAACTGCTGCTCATGAATCAATAATGAAACCAGAACAGATTAAATAATATTTATATAAATATTTTGCTGGTCAGGGGGAGGGCAATCAGTAATTACAAGACAATACTTTTACTGCACCATAATGAGCACTCCAGCGCGTTGTCGAAAGTCTTTTAACAGATGCTTTGCTGTGATTGAGAAGCACTTCCCAACGGCTTGTGGAAGTTGAAAAAAAGTTAAATATTGTTTCCACTGCTCCGAAAAATGTAACGCAAGTCACATTTTGTGCGAACGAATGTTGGCTGCATAAATTAATTGAATAATCTATACAACCAATAAAAATTGCTTCATTGTTTTTTCTTTTATAATAGCTTGCACTCCTCCGTGTATACCACTCATAACTGCAGCATTATCATAGCCTTGAGAACGACACATCATAATATCTAAGCCATCGTTTTCAAGCTTCTTTAGTATTTCAGCGCTTAAATCAACTGCTTTTTTCCATGAAAGGGAAAGAATCCTAAGAATACTTCTTTGACTTCTACTTTTCTGTTATTAATTTTTACATAACGAATCACTTCAGACATTTGATCGACATGTGAAACGTCAGGTGTGCTATCAAACATGATTCTGAAATATTTGGCCGATTTAATTTCGTTGTCAAGCTGACATTTTACATGATTAGCTAAAACATTTATGAACTCATTTTGTATTTCTGGCGATAAATATGTTACTTTAGGTGATTTTTCCTGCTCCAAATATAGTATATATTCTTTGAGTACTGCATCATACTTTGACAGCAGTTTAACTAGTTCTAAGAAATTACCTTTATTAAACGACACTTAGGTTTCATCATGTCCATGAAATGCTAGGTTTTGTTTAGACAAAAACAATGTTATATCTAATAATCTAGATAAAAGATTTTTCCAGTTCTGTTTTTCCGTATTCATTAATTGCAAGGTTGCATCATCTATTGTGGTGTGAGATTTTAATCTCATTTCCAAAGTTTTCCACTTTTCGAAATTTTCTAAATGTTCACATGAAGTTTCATGGTCCAATACTTTGGGATTTGGTTTCCACCACTTATGAAATCCAGTTGTAAATGTTGTTTGTATGTTATTGACAGCAAATAAATAACAGTAAAAACAGTACAGGTTATTTGATATAGGAGAAAATACGGCCATCCATGATCGTAGAATTTTTTCACCACTATGCATCTGTTTATAAAACCATTCCTGTGAAAGATGTCGAGAATCACCTTTAATCTTTGAACCATGACGAGATACAGTAGGAAACGGTCCTCCTTTGTTCTGGAAATGTTCACTGCCCTTTTATATTATGTCAATGCGAACATTATCAGGTACCGGTAAACTCCAATGTGAAACATCTAGCTCAAGTTTGAACTGATTCTTCGAAGCTAATGCTATCTCCGAAAGTAGCATTAACGGCGTCATTTTCATTATTCATTTTGATTCCGTCAAGGTCCTGGGTCGTCCTCATTGATTCTGTATTGTCGATGTTGCTATCTGAATGTGAGTCTTCAAGATTTCAATCATAACTTTCGTCAGCAGGAGACTCGGGTACTTGAACTTTGGCCGCTATCTGCTTTTGTGACATATTTGAAAAGAGAACCGGACATGCTCTGAATTTCATCCGCCCCCGCCGCCCCCCCTTAGCTACGCCACTGACTCCAGCCCTGTTTATCAACGTTCCAAGTCTACAACTCACAAGTTATACCTTACAAAATGTTTTTTAAAAGTCCCTTTAAATTACGTTTAATAAATAATTTCACATAACTCGTAGAAGCTGGAAATCAATTGTACGAGAATTCGATAGCAGATCGCCATCCCTAGCGTTATGGCAACACTATAGAAAAAGCTACCTAACCTTTACTCGGCTAGCATACGGATTTTGATTTTTAATTTAAAAACAGAGTTACTGATCCCATAATAAACACTGGATATCATTTCTGTTACTTATTAAGTGAACACTATGGCTGATTCAGTAAATATGTCTTTAGGTAAGTCTATTTTTATAATGCTGAAACCATTCGATCTATTTTTGGAAAACATGGTATAGTTGTGTGTAGGTATATCAAATATTGTTTTTCGTTATTCATTTCGTGTATGTAAATTTATAGTGATTATTTTATTTAATGGCTATAGGTAAAATGTAATTTTCCGATATTTGTGATTATATTTATGTTGACAAGTTTGTTTTTGTAGATGAAATTATAAAGAAAAATCAACAAGACCGGGTAAGCAGGTCTCGTGGCCGTGGCGGCGTAAATCGTGGACGCGGCGGAGGACGTGGCCGAGGCCGTGGTCGCGGTGGCGGTGGTAATAGTCGTGGTCGTTCGCGATCTCGGGCTGGAACCCCGTCGTCGCGGCAATCGCGTTCTCAATCCCGTGGACCCAGAGGTCGTACACAATCCCAGCCGCGTACACAGTCCAGGACTAGATCACGGTCAAGGCAACAACGTCGATCAAGTTCGAGAACAAGGTCTAGGTCACGTTCTCAAAGAAGAGGTTTTACACCAAAGGGAAGAGCTGGTTTAGAAGAACAACAAGCTGAAATGCCACAACTAGCAAGAACTGGCAGGGGTTTTAGAGGTACAGTTTTAGTGTTAAAGAAGAATAGTATGTGAAATATGACAATGTTATAGTCCAAGTCATCGTTTTTGGCCGCTCTGAATATAGCTTTAAGTTCGGTCTTGCGCATAGTATAGTCAATCAAGAGGTTAATACAAAACAAATTCAGAATATTGTTATAGGAATTTAACATTTACGTTTATTAACATTTAACTTGTCTCGATATTATAGATATTATACATACAGTTTATCAAGTTTTAATAAATTATGATTCACATAGATTTTTTCCTGTTGCATTAAGTAATAAAAATGTATCAGTATAATGACCATGTTTCACTTTAAGATTTTGTGCATTTTAAATGAAACTTTAATTCTGATTGTGTCATCTTATGTATGGTTTGACAATTGGTTTACGAAAACCTGTTTATATGAATTGCGCAGACATATACCTACATACAAGATATATCCGCATATAGAATATTTGCAAAGAATTAGAGACAAAAACGAACAAACAATAAAAATTAAATCATTACTGGGGTAATTAAATAACAGTAAAAAGTAGAAATGGACGAACTAAACAATAATCGACTTCAGAGCGGTTAAAACGTTTGATGCGGACTATAACTAACTTTTTACACTGTTAGATATATTAATTTTGCCTCTTATAAAAGTTTTATATTAGCAATATCTATTTGCAGGTGGATATCAGAATCGGTTACGGCGTGGAAATTCTACTATGAATGGCAACGTAAGCATTCACAGCAGACTTGGTGTAACCACTCGTAGAGGAGGAGGCAATGTTAATAGACCATTAGCAGTAGCTAAAAGGGGAATTTTAAAACGAGGACGAGGTATTGTTACTGGCAACAAATACAGCAATATTGGCCTAAGATCAGATCAAATTCTGAAGGAACAACAAAAACACATGTTGTTAAGGAATAATGTAATAAAAACACAGACTTTCACAAGATCTAGAAATAATTCATTTGGTTCTGCTTCTCAACTAACTATAAGTGTTGCAAATGATTTTGCCAGGAGGAGACGTAACAGTGTTGGTAGTGCAGGATACTTGAATAAGCAGAGTTTAGCCCAACTAAACAATCAATTTGGAGGTTATAATACACGAAGAGGGCCAGGAAGTATCAAATCAATGGGATCTAATAGATCTAACAGATCAAATCGTTCAATTCACTCTAATGCTAGTCGAAAATCCACAAGGTCAAGGGGTCGAGGGAGAGGAGGAAACCGTGGTATAGGGAGAAAATTTGTAAATAAACAAATACTAAATTTGAAACTACAAAAGGAGATTGCAGCTATCCAAGGGAAAACATTTGGTAACAATGCCGGAAATGAACCACCTGGTGGCATTGAATTCAATCCAACACCAGCTGCCACTGCACAAACATTGCATCAGAGATTTGCTAGTACTTAAGATTTGTGATCATTTCTGTAATTACGAAAAAATATTGAAAAGTTTGTGCCCTATAAGAATATTGTAATGACTGGACAATGAATATTTTAAAATATTCTGGATCTGTTGTATACTTTTAATAATATGTAAAGATATTCATCCTTTACTTGTCCAACATTTGTTTGAAATGTAAATTTCAAAACATCTATTTAATAATTTTGTAGGATTAAAGGGGGATCTTTACTTTTTAAAAGTAAAAATGTGATGCATGGAAATGTATTGCTATATTACAACTTTATGTACATAACCAGTGTCCAATTTTCATTTGTAGAAGGTTAATGAATCTGTGTGATATGTGGAACAGACATTGCATACTTATCTTCTTAAAGTACTCATAATTGTGATCATTTGCTAAGGTGACTTTTTGTTACTGTCACTCAGACATGTCCACTATAACTTGCACTGGGGAACAAAACATGCTAGACCTCAAAGAAATTGCTGTATACAAAAGTAAAGAAATATTACTGGATGTATCTTGTAACCCATAAAGTTTAGTTAGAGGAAAATGTTATATTCTGTATTCTGAAGTAAGAAATCTGTCCTCCAAAGTTGTTTAATTATCTTATACATATGCAAATAGTTTGAATGACTTGCTGTATTTAGTTGATCCTTCGTTACATTGTGAAATACATTTCACAAAGCTATTCCAGTAGCTAGTAATAGTAGTAAATCACATAACAAATATCTCTTTCCTTAGATATCCCATGGCTGAATGACAAAAAGTCACCCAGCGAATGTAATATATAGCAATGTTATGATGATTTTTAGGGTGACAGTCAAATCACTCATATGTCACTGGCTGCTAAAACTGTTAGTCACTATATTGTATTATCACCACAGTGAGGATACTTCATTTGACTTGGTGATAAATTTCACAGTTGCCTTTACAGAACTAGTTTTTCGGATGGCAAAATTGCATTAAAAGCAATATAACAGGGCTCATTATAAACTCAAACAGGTCTTTCTAATGAAACAAAAAAGCAAACACATGAGCCAGTTGCAATTTGTATTTGAATATCATTAAATAGGCCTGCTATTCATTTATGACTATTTTCTAGAAATATCTTGATTTATCATTATAAAGATGTCGGATTACACAAGAGGGACTCCTGTATTAAGTTTTTGACATATTTCAAAAATCCTCTTTGATATTTGTATGACATTGTAAACTAACCTGTAGCATAGCTCTATTTTAAGATATATTAGTAATTAAGGTATGCGCTATGAGTATAATGAACACTAGTGATACCTGCCGCTTTTTTCTTAATTTTAAACCTAAAATGTAGAGTATAGTAACATATTTCAAAAAGTTTATATAAAAATGTGTACATACTTGTAATTACTAAAAATATATTTTTGCAAATCCTGTTTCAGTTTTTTGTAATTCATTAATAAATGTTCATTGCTCATAAATATTATGAATCATGGCCCAAATTTTAGGCCTATCTTACTTAATAGTTGCTAGGCACATGTCAAGTTTATCATGGAGACATTCAAGTATTACATAAATAGAGGGCTGTGACGTAATATTTCAGTGTTTTCATACTTTTTCTGATGAAGATAACAGATTAGATATTGATATAACAAAAATATCAAAATAATATTAGTTAAAGATAAGAAAATTTAATTAATTTATAAACTTGAAGCTATGGCATAAAAACTTTGAAAATTAATTCATCTTTAAATTTGTGATTACATTACTATGATTATTAATTTTGTCCAAAGAATATTATTAAACATTTTAAAGAAATTCTATATTCGATATTTTTTCAAGATTTTCTCTTATACAGAAGAATAATATTAAATTATTAATAGCAAAATACTTAAACATGACCTCATCTAATCCAAAAATTTAAGTAGCATGTAGAATAACTGAAGGACCTATTAAATAAAAATTACAGACTACATTAATAATGATTTCCTTCTGCTTGTGGCGCATATTATTAATAGACTTATAATTAAGTTTATTAGTTAAGGTATACTTGAAGTTTATTAGACTTCTTACATAATAACTTCATGTACATTTTGTCTATTACTAAACTGTTAAATTTAATATTTCATTTACTGGTTCACTTTGTTTAAATATTAAAGTGTTTAGCTTCTTAATTCTTATTAACATAATTCAGGATCTTATGATCTTTTTCTATTTTTGTTACTAAGTATAAAGATATGGAAAATAAACTTTACGAGTTACGAAATATTTGTTTTGTTTATTAAATTTAATCAAAACTACACTGCTCTTCAAAACTCGTGAACATTTCTTTCAAAATGATTAGTTGAAAAAAAGAAACATGATTAAATACATTTAATAATAATTTATTTAATAGTAATAATAATATTTACATTTTATACATTTTGGGTATCATTATCAGGGAATCCGTAACTGAAAAATAAAACAGTAATGTTAGAAAATGATTAGGAAAGTGATACATTAGAATGTTTATAAAATATAAATTCTATACTTCATCAATTGTTGACCCCAATTTCATAAGATATTTAAATATATCATAAATGGGTTATAGGTCTTTTGTGACTGTTGGAACAAAAGAATTAGTGTAGATAATGTATACTAGATAAGTGCTGAAAATGCTATCTATGCTGATGTTTTAATTTCTACAGAACACCTATTATTAGTGAGAGCTCAGGTTTATTAATGTTGCCACAAATATGCTATCACTTGACATATACGAAATAAGGTCAAATTTGCACTCTACTACCAAATATCTTGCCAGACCACTGCTCAAGGTAATCACAGTTTCATTCAATTTAAATAATCTAACTTAAAGATATTGTTGGAAGATGTTTTTCATCCTGACTCTATAACAATTCAAATTATTCCGTTTGCAATGTACCTTTATTATAATTACATAGTATAAAACAAAGTCCTCTGCTGCATCTGTCTATCTGTTCTCTACAAACTCAAAAACTACTAAAGAGATTTTCATGCGGTTTTCAATAGTAGATAGAGTGATTCACAAGGAAAGTTTATGTATATAATTTGACTACGTTTTTTTAATTATCAGGGTGGGACAATGTATACCGAGCCTGCTAGCTTATTATAATTAATCAAATCGAATTAGTCTCCAAGAACTAACCACTTTATTTTAATAACTTACAGTTTTCTCCAAGGACATTAGTTAAAATTAATCCATGAAATAAATGGACATGATCTTTTTCATCATTGTTACTCTTGTCTGTCGATTGAAAAGTCCAACCCAGATGTTGCCCACAGTGTGGACATGCACAAACACGCCATGTATATCCAGGGAACCATGAATCTGCGCCTTGTTGCTGTAATTAAAAGTAACTAGTATGAAGAATAAGGAATCCCAATATGGAGTGGAAAATATATGAAATTTTTAAAAACAAGTGAAAGTCCGAAATTTATTAGGATAACTTTACTACCAATTAAAGTACATTTATTTTATTTGCATTTATAAAAAACAAACTTACATGCATATTTTATACAACGACTTCTATTAAAGTTCTAGAAATGTGTGATCCAAACTTTTATATAATTATACATTATTATGTTTACTGGTTTCATTATAATATCTTAAATAAACTATTAACTAATTAGAATTGTATAGATCAGAATTATCTGCATGAGTACAAACATGGATACATATACTTATTCATATTACATCTTTCTTGGATAATATATGATAGTTATAATAACTAACCTATTGGATTTTCAACTTACCGGTCCAATATTGTCACATCTTGCTTTTTCCAAGGTGATTATATCAAATTTGACTCCAAATGGATTTACTAAAGTCTGCACAGTGACATTCTTCTTTCCAAACAAATTCTGTTTACTAGTTTTTCTGGACCCGGGACTCGCTTTACTAAATATATAATTGGAATCAGCCACATCCGCTCCGCATTCACGACACAGCAGTAATTCTGAGAAGAAATAGTTTCATGGAAGTGGATAATTGTGTAGTTATTATAGCATTTTAATTACATCATTCTATAGTTACCTTGTTCATGTTTATCAAATTTTGAAAATTGATCAGAGAAGGCAAACAAGTTTTGTGTAAGATAAAAAAACAATATAACGTGAAAAAAACAAAACATCACTTTTGTACTTCGGGTTAATCAGGCGCAGTTAATTTTATGAAAACTTCACCAAGTTAAAATATTTTTTTACTTCTAATAATAATTATATAGTTGCGTTTTGCTAGTAAACATGTGTCATGATTAAATAATGGCTATGTACTTAGTTTAATACATATATTCTATTGTACATCTCAGGAGAAATCAAATCGTATTAAATTTAGTAATAACTTTTAAAAATAAGCGTGTTTAACAAACTTGTCAAAAATATGCGTTTATCGATATTTTTGTCGATTATTTTATTTTATTTATTATTTTAATCTATTTCTATTTGAATATTTTTTTTTATCGATTTGAAATATTGAAGTATAAAACAATTGTTAAAAATGTTATTATTTCAACAGCTACATCATTGTCGCCATTTATAAAGATTATAAAGGAATCACGTATTTTGTGCACAGTCGCCACATCGTATAATTGAATACAAAGATTATATAATTTACTTATCTCAATTACAATTAATTACCATATCACACAATAATAACAAGTCAAAGAATTTTATTTTATCTCTTTTTGAAAAATACTCGATCACCGAAGTTAACGTGTTCACTTTGGATTGCTACCACCATGCACATGATGTAAAAACTATTATAGTTATTATCATTTTATTTGTGGTATTTCAGGATCTGCCAGTGTTTATCCAGGTCTGGTCCAATTATAAATTTCTCGGTGGTCCGAGTATTGGATTTCATCCTGCTTAACAATAACGTTAATTTCTCATGCCACAATAAATATATATATATTTTTATACTATTGAATTTTTTACTTAAATCTTAAATTATCATCATTTGGTTGTCACAAATTATGTTTATATTTTGATACTCATTTGGTAGTAAAAGCTAAACTAAGCAACATAAAATGTATTTTTAAAACCATGAATACTCTTAAAATACCATAGTTAAACATTTATATAAATATTAAATATAATTTATATAATTGTATTAAACAAATCAATACATATCGATATTACTTGACTTTTCTACATCTCTACAAATATTTTGTTATCGGCATTGACATTTGACTGCAATGTTTCCAACTAACGGATAATTATCCAAATATCAGGTAATTTTGAATGATTTTATGGAACTGGGTAATTCTGATCGTTGTGAAAATGGGTATTTTAGCCGACCATACGTTTACTTTACATTGGTCCTCTCGTTAAATAATAAGATATTTTTATATGTCTTAGTCTTGAAATTCCAGTGAATACTGAATAGGACAGTAAGCGGCATGGATCGTCCACTGATACGTACTATTTTTCTATAATACATAATATACTCTTTGGTACAATAAGTTTTTATTTTCTCGCACTGACTACGCTATTGACCTGGCAGGGTCTTCACAGCTTCACCGGACTACTAAGATTGGCGCTTAAGGCACTCAACCGATTTGGGTTTTAGGTAACATACACAAGGGTGCACGCACACCTCGGCATGGGCTGTTACCTGGAAAAAGTCGCGTCTGACCTAGCTAACTATTCTAAGCCATTCATACATATATACATTTGTGAACCATACAATCGAAATTGCATGACAATACGATACGTGTATATCGGAATACACGTAAACGAACGTAAACGAACTAAACTATTCGATTCAGTTCGATGAGGGAAAAAAAAACAAAACCCTCCCACCATGTGTATGTATGTGCACGTGTGTGAGAGAGATGATCTCATATGTGTGTTCAAGTGATGTAGGTGAGTCACTGTATCGCGATAATAATATCTCGAGGGCTCCGCGATTAGGCTCGAGATATTACTGAGAACTGCGATGTGTGCGGGAGCTAAAGAGGATCCCTTCCATCGCGGCGGCGCGAGGGTCGGTTACAAAAGCGTGTAAATTAAAGAAGACATGTCCATACAAACCTGGCTAACCTATTACTCTTCAACTTCCCTGTCACAGGTGCTATTTTGGAACTTCCTCCGATATACTCATTCGTAATTTTATCCATTCTAGTTACAGCACACATCCACCTTAACATTCTCATCTCTGCCACATGTAGTTTTTTCTCGCACTTCTCTTTTGTAGCCCGGCATTCATGCATGACTGATCTTATAATAGTTATTTTATTATTATTATTCTAGGACCGACATTAATTCAAAAGTAGAATAATAGAAATATTTGAGAAAATTAATTACCTTGACATCGAAATTTTTTTTTTTTTTATATAATTGGATGCAAACGAACTGGGACGCGGGCTTAGGAGCCCACGGGGCCTGAGGGGCCCGGTAGGGGCGGGGGGGCGCGCGAGTCGCGGATACGGACGCTGCCGGTGCACGAGATGTGCTCGGCAGGCTCGGAAAGGCCTCTCGAGACATGAGAGGCGGAGGTCGGGGGCGGCGGCCATCTTAGACGGCGACGTCTGCCTGGGGTAGCGAGGGCGCTTTGTGCGCGGGGCGCGGGGACATCCGCGATAATTCGCGGCATGACCCACGCCGCGGCACAGAACACAGCTCGGGGGATCGGGAGAGTCTTTCGAGCGGTACAATAAGTATTTTAGGAAGTTATAGGCTTATGGCACGGTGGCCTCAGGGCGGCTTTTATGTCCCCACATACAGTGTTGCCAACATGGAAGATTTTCTACTAAAACCGGTATAGAAATTTAAGTGTTACAAATATTTCATGATTGTTTTGATTTTTTTCTCACAATATAAAATAATTCATGTATCCAATTTTTGTAAACAATATTAACCCAAACTTTCATAATATGTACCCACGCGCACTAAGGTGTGGAGCGGAATAAAATCCGCATAGGAAAACATTTTGCTATAGCGTGTACTACGCACGCTGCCGCGCAATTAACATGTTATTTACTGCGTTTATAAATTGTGCGGCAGCACGGCGGTAGAATTTCCGGAATGGTCTTAGAGCCCGTGAATACCAGACCATCCTTTTGGGATTTAAGGGGTAACGAATAATATCATAAGACTTGAGATACCCAAGCCAACCTCACCTGCGCGTGGTGCACTCTGCTGAACAACGAACGAAGCAATGGCGAAAGCTAGGTGGTAAGGTTTTACGGCCTGACTGGGTCGCAACCACCATGTATATGGCGAAAAAACCCGTCATAGTGATTCGCTTTTGCGGGTCGCGTTTCGGGATCAGCCTGTGCATATCCAGTTTTTCGCAGGCAAAATCAAATCAAATCAAAAATACTTTATTCAGTTTAGGCCCTAATAAGGCACTTATGAACGTCAAAGACTACTACCGGTTCGGAAAACAACCCAGTCATCGAGAAGAACCGGCAAGAAACTCGATCGGGTACATTTTTTTTAACATATATTTCTAATACATTATACAACAATGCTTTTAGTGGATGCACAGAGAGGAGTCAATTCCAGACATCACTATCATTCACATACTGATCCACTCTATAATATCCTTTTGAAACTAAAACCCGTTTGACATGGCGCTTAAATTTACAGTCCGGCAAATCGGTAATGAGATTGTGCAACCCATCATACGTTTGATTAACTCATAAACTGTATAAAGATGAATATGATCATTCTTCGTAGTGCCAATAGATGTGAAAACGAGAGAAATGTTAATAACCATAATCAATATATATATTAGAGATTCCCACCTATATATTGACTCATCACGATATCTCTGGCGTAGCGACTTGAAATATGGTAGGAATATTCCTTTCGCCAAGTAGAGGTCAGCTAAGAACTGATTTTACGAAATTCCACCCACAAGGGGGGTTGCGGGGGCGGTAATCAGGGCGGGACAACGTCAGCCGGGCCCGCTAGTTATTTCATACAACATTGATGTCACCTGACGTCTAACAAAACGGTGTCACCCTTTGTTAAAATTTTCTAAGGAATACTAACAGTTTTGGAGTTTATTTTCCATATCATTTATATCTAATTCATTTGACTTGTGGACTTGTTCTAAACCTTCTGGCACCCACATATGGCTGACTCTTGTAGGTTTATAAATTATGAAATTAAAAAAATCCAGACTATAATTCATTTAAAAATTCAAAAGAGAACACAGTTCGTCCATTGTTTTGAGTTTTTACTTTTGTCCGCAGTTCTTATGATTGCCTGCACTTTTTTTTATTGCACGTAGGTATTTTGATAGGTGGTAGAGCCACGCTGAAGCTATTACTGGTTTCAGCATGAATGGGTCGGCTCACTCAGGCTAGTCCACCCTCTCATAGAAAACCGATGTGAAGTAACAGTGCTTGCATTGTTGCGTTTCGTTCGGTCAGTGAAAACGCCGGAGGCCCAACTCGCTACCCCTTCCTCCTCTCCTTTCCCCTTTCCCTTCCTCCCTCCCCCACCACGGGCTGGCAACGCACTTGAGACTCCCCTGGTGTTGCAAGTATCTATAGACGGTGGTGATCCACCTGTCCGTTTGCCTCCTATGATATAAAAAAAACGTAATTTTATACACAGGTATAAAATTACAGGATATTACAGGATATCTTCTAAGAAGTTAATCGAAATGACATGCTCTAAAGAGTAAATTTAATCTACATTATAGCCCAAAGTAACTAAGCGCGTTTAATTGAATAAGGAACTATTTCGATCAAAATATCGTCGCCAACAACAAACTATTGGTAATAATATGTAAAAGATAACATTGATAACTGTGATTTATCCTTACCAAATAGACATATACCATCTAGTAGTATTTGTAGGCATTGTTAATTACTTTATTTCTATGTATCTCAAAAGGTTTAGCCAGCGTTTCTAATGTAAACAGACAAAAACTCCTTCCAAATTCTTCGTTAGAACCTATTTATCCCTCAATTTTATAAATATGATAAGAAAATCTCTAAATGATTGTAAAACCGTAGTGTTGATTAAAAAAAATCTAATTGAACACACAGATGACGCGAGAAGCGACTTTCTATTTAATGTTTATAAATACACCATAAAAATGTAGATAATCCTATTATGATAAATAAACAAATAGTGAATCATTTCACGCCTACGTTAGGAATTATTCTAAAGTTTTTAAACGTGTTTGTGTAGCTGCCAAAGCAAAATTTTTAGGAAATAAAATTCTCGAGTCTAGAAATAAGACCAAGACTGTCTGGCATATAATAAATAAAGAATTAGGAAAAAATAAAATAACTGATAACTCATTTAATCTAGCCCATTCACTAAATTTTTTTACTTTCTTTACACTAATAACTTTTCTTGGGCAATGTTTACTAAATTCAGTGCTTATGATATTAAATAAGCTGTCATAATCACTTTCTGGATCTTTATTAATAAAAGTCTTGAAAGATAACTTTTGTGCAATATTATGATTTAAAAGACCTAATCTATTTTTGGATATAAGCCTAGTTAGTAAAAGCTGTACAATGAAGGGTTGCAAAAGACCTAACTCACTACCTCACTTGCAGCTACTTTAATCTTCGGTCAACAATAACTAGATATCCGGTCGGCGCGAAAAATACCTCTCGGTAAATAACAGCTCACTTGAAATGTGATCTATTATTTTGCTTCAAACACAGCCAATGTAAGCACGTTTCACAATGCCGCAGTGTATTCAAAAGATGCAAAAATAATAACCGAAAAAGCAATTTAACGGCCGGAGTATCTTACTTTCCCTAAATACATGTTGAATAAGTTATATTTTAAGCTAACTTGAAGCTTTTAAACTAACAAATAATATTAAATTTTGAACAAAATTACCGATTTTAAAATGTGGGACGTATGTTTGGTCATGGCCTGCCAAAGACGCAGAATACCCGGTATAACAGTACTTTATTCCTTGCGTGTTAATGTTGAATTCACACAAATTTGTTTATGTTGTCTTTTCATTTGTAAGTGACTGGAGTAATTTATTGCTTTGCTCGTTTTATCGTAAGTATTAGATTATATTTTGAACATTCGTGACTTTATTACTAGGTGTCATGGTTGTAATTAGGTTGAACTTAAAACTCTTTTAATACTTTTTTTGCTCCCTTTCTTAGTAAACAAATAGCTACACATAAGTATATATTTACGCGGACAGGATTTAGCTTTGATTTTGAACGTGACCCTTTATCTAGTTATTGTTGATCGAAGACTTTGATACATATTGCATCGCGCTCGCGCCTATAGCTACCCTATATGTTTGTCTGGCAAGGGGTTAAAACTAGCGAAACTGTCTATCTACCGAGAAAACATCTTCTAATAGTTACCCAAGTAACATGTTAACATTCAGGTTAGATATTATAGCGTTAAGTACAATTAAAATTTATTAAAGTTTAAGGCCCCTGCCTTGCCACGATGTCAAGACTTCAAAACACTTTACGACTTAATTAGAATACGTCAATTTTTCTCTAATTGATATAAATATTCTATATATGTATTATACATAAAATCCTTCTGAACAATGTCATCTAAATGGTTGTGTAAACGTCAAAATCTGTTACGTAGTTTAGAGAAACTAAGGAAACACACAAACAGATAAGACACAACCTCTTTGTTATCTAAAACACGCAGCGACGTCTTTCCTTTACCGTAGTTTGAGCGATCTACAATAATTTGTAATATTTTTTCCTCGCCGTAAGGCAATCTATTGGATTTAAATCAGGTGCGGAAAGTTACCCGCAGTGCGCACTTCCATACAATTCTGTATGTTACAAATTTTACGGAAAATATTCTTGCGAATAAAAACCGATGTGCGCTCGGGTACTATTTGTGGATAATTTCAGCATTATTATTATTATACTACTTGTTCAGTCAACTAATTTACTGCACATTTATATTTAAGGTATTGTTGTCTGTCGACGAAGTTTGTGGTTCTGTATTACATTTTTAGCAAATTGATAATATTGACAGTTGTCAAGTTATTGTTTCGTATTTGTGCGATGGTTTGTTGTGATTGCGAAATATTTATAGGCACGAGCATCAAACACAACTGGTTAGGAATTTCAAGATTTCCATAAAACTGTAATTATGTCTTTCTTTAAAACTGTTACTTCAGGATTAACACTACGAAGTAGGGATTCTATAATAAAGGAGGCATTGATAAAGAATTTGTCCGAGTGCGTAAAAGACATACAATACAACAATCAGTTTGAAGAAAATTTTCAAAGCGTTTTAGGTTCAACTGATTCTACCAACACATTATGCATAGCACTCGAAGCGATGTTCCTTCATGGAATAAAAGATACATTTTTAAGAAAAGCTAAGTATGCTATCGCTGGAGATTCCGAAAATCAACCGCAGCCTAATTTTTGGCCACTAATACTTGTATTATCACACAGACAAAATATTGACCAAATATCCTCCTTACCACAAATCAATACAGAGATAGGGCAGTGCCGGGCTTGGATAAGAATTGCTCTAAATGAATGTCTCCTTTCTTCATATATGTCGACATTGTTGAAGAACATATCCGCTGTAAAACCATTTTACAATAAAAGTGCATTTGTCTGTGATGCTGAGATTCTCGAAATGGCACAGAAACTTATAGAGGGTATAGAAACATGTATCCACTTTAATTTACCTATAAATTCAAGTTTATTGAATAATTGGTCAGATCAGGTACTCATGTTGACTGGTATTTGGCTGCCAAAAATGCGACCTGCTCCTATATGTACCGCATTGGATGTTGTCAGCACTATAACTGATGAAGTCCAACCTAAGTTAGCTTCATCACCAAAACATCCATCTTACATAACAGAATTGAGCCAAACATTTCCCTTTAATGAAGATGAGGCTTTAGAATTAATTTTAAATGACACAAACAGTATACCAATTAACCCTAAAGATGGAGATGTAAAAGATGAAAAGAGAAAAGACGAGGTAAGTGAAGATATTAATACAAATGAAATAATGTCAAATGATGTCTCCATTCCATTAGATATTGAGAAACCATCTACAAGTCAAGAACTAGATAACACAAATCTACCATCTCCATCATCAGTCAATTTAGATGATTTTGTAACACCTGGGGATATTGTTGTTACTGGCAACTCACTGTGTGGAAAAGGATGGTCTACTGATAATAATGATGAGATGAATACATCTATAAATTCTAATTCATCTCACGGCAGTAGTATGATTAAAACACCAGAACTTAAAAGTTTATCTTCCCTAGTCGATCACTCAAATGCTTTTGAAGCATACTCAAACACCCCTAATTTAAGAGATATTATGAAAGACATACAACAGGAATTGAAGTTATCGACAGAAGATAATGATGAATGCGGTCTACAAATTCCAGCTGTTACTCCAGAAGACCCAATGCTCTCTGGTCTTGATTTTGAAGTAGTTCCTAGTTCAATGACTGGGTCATTTACAATTGAGGAATTACAGAAGATGATTAGACAATTGGGAAAGCTTTCTAGAGAACAAGGGCTTGACTATCAAAATTACCAATGCAAAGGTTGTCAAGATTTATTAGGTAGCACTATATCTAAAGCAAAAGTCTGTGCATACACGGGAGAGTATTATTGCGCAAATTGTATGGATCCAAATGTTTTTATTATTCCAGCTCGTGTTGTACATAACTGGGATTTTAAGAGATATCCAGTATCAAAGAAGTCGGCTCTGTTCTTATTAGAATTTCAACATCATCCTTGGATAAACATGAAAAAATTGAATCCAAAGATTTATTGTGGTGTCTGTGACATGGCCCAACTTCAAGAATTGAGAATCCAACTTAATTTCTTAAGGGCATACATATTTACATGTAGAGAACCTGTGATTGAAGAGTTGCAAAAACGAGTTTGGCCAAGAGAGTACTTGTATGAACATGTTCATCTTTACACAATATCAGATTTAGCTCAAATTCCAAATGGTTCTTTTGCTCTTCAATTGGAAAAAGTAGTAAACTTTGCTAAAACTCACGTTATTGATTGCTGGCTTTGTAGCCAAAAGGGTTTCATTTGTGAGGTCTGTAGAGACCCTAAAATTTTGTATCCATTTGAAACATCTACAACATACAGGTGTGACGAATGCTCTAGTGTGTTCCATGCTAAATGTCTGAATGTAAATATACCATGCCCTAAATGTAAAAGAAGACAAAATCGTACAAATGATACTTCTCTGGTGGATGCCCTACAATCTCGTTTTAATAAGTGATTAATAATGGTAAACGATATTATTATGTTGAAAACATATTATTTATAATGCAAATTAAGAGGGAAACTTAGTTGAGTGCATTAGTACATTGTATAAGTAATGATATCTGTGGAAGTTCAAGATAAACAATTAAATTGAAATAAATCATGTATAGATGAAGTCATCTCTACATACATATATTGGTAAAGATTTTGGTAGCAATGTATAAAGAGGACCTCTTTGTTGTTTGATCTGGACTAAAGTGAGAATATGCTAACAATAGATAGATGTAGTCCTTCTTTATATTTTACTCTCACTAAATTGTGGCAAATGAAAGTTCGAGGGTCATAAAAAATATCAATCCATTGTCACCAAATTTGAGTCTCTGCCTGTAATGTACCTATTTGCAATTAGTGTTAATTTGCTAATTCCAATTTAATTAATGATACTATTGGCTTACCTTAAAGGAAAATTGTCAAGGAAATCTGAATACTAAGAAAAATTATTATACTGCTGTTAGGAATTACCAATTTATCAGCACTATCATGGTGACAAAACCCAGACCTTTGTCCCTTTGTCTAGAAATGGGGCATTTGTAGGCTGCTATTATATAATATAATTATTTTATGTCATTTGCTTATCTCCTATTGTTATAGTTTTTACACATTTAATCTTTAGTTTTATTGTATTTCTGAATCATTGCAGAATAATTTTAATCGCATAAATGACTAAAACAATTTTCTACTTGATTGTTTAACTTTTTGTATCAATATAATGTGGAAAGTTTAATTTCTATAATTTAAAGAAATTACCTGGCTAGTTATTAATTTTTTACATGTAGCTATTAAGTGAAATATTCATTGGTACAAAATGTAAATTCATAGAGGAGGCCAGTAGGAAAAACATAGTAACTATAAATAGTCATAATTACTTATGAATGGTCTAAGGTAATAAAAAAAAACATTTGTGATTGAATGTAGAATTAGTTCACCATTACATGGTATAAAACAAAGTCCTCTGCCGCGTCTGTCTGTTCGAAATAAACTCAAAAACTACTAAACGGATTTTCATGCGGTTTTCACCAGTAGATAGAGTGATAAATGAGGAAGATTTAGGTATATCATTTGTCTATATTTTTTTAATTATCAGGACAGGACAACGTCCGCTGTGCCTGTTAGTAATTATATTATAACATCAGGAGATATATATATACATATAATTCTTTAATATTTTTAAGGGGTCTAAATCTTCGATAGTAATGTTGGTGTATTAGTTTGATATTCAAAATTTAGATTCTTATAGAATTTCAAATTTTAGTATGGTTCTGGTCATATTAAAGGAATAAAGAAGTTATCTTTATGAGGCGACATTTTTAGGTATTGCTGTGATGTTGTGAAACTTTTTTATCGTAAAAACGCATACAAAGGCGACTTGTTTTGTTACAAGAATTTGAAGTTATTTCACTAACATGCTTTTCAATATACAAAAAGTTCCTAATAGTGTCCACTTCTCCAGATCAGTCCTATTGATTTCTTCTGGTACTTTATTAATATTTTAATTCCATGCCGATATGTTACTTGACGTAACTTTTAAATAATCATTACAATAATATAAAACTTTAATGAAATTAATTATTTTTTTAATTTACTGCCAAGATTTCTACTAGGAACCTTGTCCCTGGTCAATATTGTTATCTGTGTTTCACATATTGCTATGACGATATCTTTTACGTAAGTGTATATAATGATAATAATCATGCAAAAATATGTTTACAATTATACTGTTCCTTTATATAAGAAGTTACAAAATGTGCATATTAATTATTATTACAATTAACATATCTGTCCTAGTAGTTTATATTTTGTTGTTGAACAAAGCTGAGATAAGAATGTGTATCTTAAATGTAATAAATGTTGTATTATATGTTTATAGTTATTTTTTAAGTTTATTTAATCTGTAACATGAAGTTTATTATTTGTTAATAGTTTTTTTTTATCTTTATTTTTGGCAACTAATCTTTTAGATTATTTCTGCCATTGTCAAGTAGTTAATAGTTCAGGATAATATTTATGTTTCTTTTTTAAATTCTCAGCAAGAGTAATTGTAAATGTTATTCAAACTTTTTTATATATATTGTATATAACAATGAATATTAGTTATAAACTAATCATAAATTTGTTCTCAGAATAAAATTATTCTATTGGAATATGTATTGTGTATTTTTTTTTAATAACAATAAAAAACAAAATAACATAAATACCGTTAATCTGTTAATAATCTTTTTATTCCATATTAAATACTTATAATAATATACAGCATACATACACATGGTTATCTTGTTGTTTCGATATTTAAAATATCACTTAAATAGCTATCAGCGTCTTTTTTTTTGTTCAGAGGTTTTTTATGTTTCGCTGAATAATTATTCTGACTTAAATTATCGTGATCATCTAAATAATTATCTTCATCGACCGAGAATTCCTCGAAGCATTGGTTCAATAATTTGTCGGGTTCGTCCTGTTTATTTTTATTTTTCCTTTTTGCTTGGTAACTGAGGGAGTCCTTATCAAAGTCTAAAGGCACGATACCAAGATCTCCGCTGTAACGATTTTTGGCCACTTGCAGATATTTCTTTCCACGGACAGCCGTTAACCTTTTGTCCTAAAATATATAAAAAAAACAATATGTATTATTAAACCTCGGGATTATTATAGTTTAAAAAAGAAACTCAACGAAAAAGAAGTTTTAAAAGTTCAACAACCAACATCTATACAAAAAATAGGGACCTCCATAATTGTATGAACGGAATATGTCACCTGAATTATGAGGACATTATCGGCTTCCTGAGAGGCTTTTGCACTCCCAAAGATGGAACTTGTGGAAAGATCTTCTGATTCGCGTTCCTGTAAATAATTATTAATCTTAAGTTCACAATTGCAAATGCAGATCCATTCAAAGTCCTAATCAATATTATAAATATGAAAGTAACTTCGTTTGTTTGTTACGCGGTCACGCTTTAATGAATCAGCCGATCATTATGAAATTTTGCATATAAGTTTTCAGAGGCATAGTGTAATTAGTTTGCAAAAAAAACAGGGTACCTTTGAATCAGAAAAATTGCACAGTTTCTGAGGGATCAAATCTATATTAACGCAAGCGAAACCGTGAGCGAAACTTAGTATTATATATGATTGAAATGCTAAAAAAAAACCTTTCTGGGATGCATCACGAGGGTAACATGGCAATGGCGTGCAGTGGCGAAGGTACGGAAGGCTGCGATGACGGAGTCCTGGCGGTGGTAGCGGTCACCGTCACGCTCCTCGCCTAAGCCCAGCATGAACTGTACGTTGTCCACCACTACGTGAGCGATGTCGTGCATGTACCGTGCGTGTTCTACTGCCTGGATGACGGAATTTAGTAACATTTACTGAATACATCATATGAAACCCGCGACCCTGTTGGTTGTTATCTTAACAATATATCTTTATATACACACATCAAAAAAGTCTAAGCAACATGCGTGATATTACAAATTTTACTATTTATATTAATTAATTTCTACGTATTTACTCAAACAAAGTGCGTAGGTAAGTAAACTTTTTTGTTATTGAAGACATACTGGCTGGTTGCAAAAAAAAAATTGATTATGTTTTGTTTTATCATAAAATTCAAATGACTGCGAATTTGTTTGAATTTAAGTGCGTTTTAATTGCTACGTTTAGTCTTGATTTTATAATTTTACCAACCATTTAAATAAAGTTAGCGACAAAATTGAATTGTTAGATATTCTTTACGTCATGAAGCGACGTCATTTGATGGCAGATGAAATGCAAAGAGCTGTAGGGATGTTGCAAGCGGGAAATAATCAATCTCAGGTATCTCGACATTTTGGCAGCGATAGAAGTATTATTTGTCGTCTTTGGCAGCGCTACAATAATACAGGAGAACCCGCTGAACAACATCCAGGCCGTAAAAGGAGTACAACCACTCGACAAGACCGGTACATACAACTGACTGCAAGACAAACAACCTTTTTGCACAAACCTTTGGCTTATGGATGAACTTCCTGAACACACCTGAGCCTTTCAGTATTTCCGGGCCGACGATACACTCGCACCCTTCTTGTATCAGGCTTAAACCCGAATCGCGACTCATCGGAAAACATAATTTTATCCCATTGTTCCTGGGTCCATGTTATGCGTTCTCTACACCATTCATATCGACGAGCGCGATTCCCGTGCGCCGTAGGAGCATAGGCTTGGATAATTGTCCATGTTTTTTTGAAGCTAGGTAATTTAGGCGTTGATATTGAGTATAGCAGTTCGGTCATTAATTCCAATGAATTCTATTATGTGTTCTTTTAGGTGCTTTTTAACTATGAATCCGACCCCTCTTTGTCCTTCGATGTCTCCTTTGTTGAATAATACGAAGTCCTGGTGCTGTTCGATGCATTCTCCTGATCTTCTCATTTCACTAATTCCTAAAATATCCCATTTTAGGTTCTTCAATGCTTCTTCAAGTTCTGATAATGATTCTGGTGTTCGTAAAGTTCTAGTATTTAGAGTTGCAATGTATAACTTGTTCTCTTTTCTCTTTGTATTAAATTATTGTTCTCTTTGTATTAAATTGTTCTATTCTTTCACAATAAATACATTTTCTTTAGAAATTTCATTTTGTAAGAAAAAAGTTTAGTTTCTTATGTATCTTAGTTTCTACAGTATATTCTAATATTGTTCATTTCTGTTATTAAAAGAACTTATAAAGACAACAGGTGTTATTTTTACATCATAGAACCCTAAAGATATTATTTTAAAAATAAAATACAACGTTATAATGTGAAGAACTATCCTAAAATTTAAATTAGTACATGTTGCTTAGACTTTTTTGATGAGTGTATTGCAATGAAGTGAATTAGCTAAAAATGTTAAGAGACGTTTTTTGTAGGAAATTAAATTCCCTTCAAGAATCTCTATTGATTTTTTCCGGATACTAATTTTTAAGTGAATGACAAAATCCTAAAGTTAAAAATCAAATTCTGAAATCATACCAATTTTCAAGGAGTGGTTATGAGAAAACGGTTCATCTGACAAAAAATTTCAATCAGTAATTTTTTGGTGGCAATTAAATTCTCTTAAAATTCTGTAAGTCAATTTCATTTACCTCGACGGTTTAGGAGTCATGAGACAGAAACCCGCTCCGGAAAAAAATCAAAAGTTGCGATGATAGACCTCTTAATATAAATATTAAGGGCTCAAATTCTCACAACATTGTTTTTTTGTCATCCCAAATAATATTTTCGATATATTTAAAAAAAAAAGTTGATTTTTTTGGCCCAGTCTAATAAGTATACGATATGTTTTTATTCTGATATATTGTATTCTGATGGCGAAGGTATCTCCATACAATTGTATTCAGTAAACAGGTCAAATGTGAAACTATTTTTAGATTTTGATAATTAATATGACTCTCGCATATCGAGCTGATTTTGAATATGTCCTAGATTCATTTGTTGAATGTCCATTGTAGAAAATATATTCTAATATATTCGTTTTATGTGAACTAGTGTTTGTCTAATGGTCGAAATTTGACCATAAATCAATAATATATATAATTTTAAATGTTATTTTCAAGTTATTACGTTTTTTTTTTGCTAAAGAGTGTACAAATATTGTTGATTAGTAAACATAAAGATCGTGAAGTATGTCCAATAGCGTTAATAAATAAAGGCTTGTCGATCGTAGGGAAACAATGTTTCCCTTTTTTTTATAAGGCTCGTCAGTAGCTACTAGACAAAATATAAATAAAGAAAATATGGGTTTAATAACAGACTAGCTGTGCACGCGACTCCTTCCGCCTGGAACTTAATATAAAAAAAAACAATGACTAATAAAATCATCTACATGTATTAAGTCCATTTACTTCTCTATTTTTCTCTCGTATGACTCCTGTTTAGTTTTATGCTCTATTTTAAAAAAAAAAATTAACTTGCACAGAACCACATTATAAAAATATAAGTATAAAATAAATATTATATTCACCTCCATGACAACTTTGATCGGTTGTTGGCCATGAAACGCCAGATAGTAAATCGGTAATTTCTGGAACTCGTCCGCATACTTGTGAAAGTCTTGTAAATGGTTTTCGAGCGACACCCCGGAGAATTGATGCAACATGGTGCGCGCGAGCCGGGAGTTTCTTATTTCAAAACTTCCCCATAACGTATTTACCTGAGTATATTTACAGATATCAGAATCACGAATTCCTCGAGCGAAGGAGAAAAATGAAGTAAAGATAGTAGTCTCAATTAATGCGGCGATATTGAGAACTATGTGGGGTGTCAGATTATTGGATTGGGTATAAAGACTGTATACAATTTTTGGAGGTACTAGGTATATTGAAACCGGTGCAAGGACCGATAGTAGGGGGAGGAAGCATGAACGGCGAGTGCCGGATTATTGGAGGTATCGGACTACTAAAGTGTCGGATTAGTGAGACTCCACAATAATTAATTGGTGTCCGCTTATTCGGATACTGTGTCGACCAATGTCAATCCGAAACTAGCTATGAACCGGATCTTTAGTTAAAGGAAAATATTGTGATGAAGGCATATCAAACCAAGCCGAGTACATATATAGATGTGTTCTGACAGCCGCACTTGATAACCAATCCTCTAGGTTTAACATATCATCATCTTACAACAAGAGGTGTCGCTACCGCCGTATCAAAGATACAGGGCACCCAAGGCACCCAAGTTACTAAGGCTCCGAGGTGTATAAACATTCTTAAATTCTTAAATATTAATTTAAATAATATACAATTTCAGGAATACACTCCGAATAAATACAAATATGAAGAGATAGTGTTGTAGATCCTAATGATGTTTAGCTCATATGTCGTCGAATACACATCTCTCCAAGATATTCTGATGATTCGACCTCCCTTAAGACCATGTGACACTATGGTCATATACTAAAACGTACAAAGTTCTGAAGTTAAATTAAATTCACTATTTAATTTGGAAATTATAGGATAGTCCTTTGTTATCAGTGCATTTTTATTAACAAGTATAATATACACACACTCGTTGTCATTTTAGACGATTGATAAATTGTAAAAGGGGTCATGTGGATATATGTATTATATACGCTACACTGTTATTGACGTGAGCATCAAATAACAAAAACGTGTGCTGTATGCAAATGATATAACTATTAGAATTAAATTTGTTGTACATAATAAAGATTGTATGGATATGTATATGTATACTTTCTAGATATCATACGAATTTTAAATTTTCATTAAGTATAAAAAATTCTCTATAACTTAATGTACAAATAAATTGGCAAATTTTAGAAAATTAATAAATGTAAGCAGTTTATTTAAGTCAATGTTTTACAAAGCCATATTACAATTATTTTTTTAACAATCATGTTTTAGTTATAAAATAGGATGGAACTTTTTTTACATAGAAAATCTTTTATAGAGTGCAAGATGTTTGCTTAAACCACAACACTTAATTTTCGCATATGACTGAGAAAGAAGTAGTTGATCCTTTGATACATCTCTATAAATTGCACTATTTGACAATTTATAAATAAATTACATAAATGAATGTTATCTACACACGATAACATAATTAAAGTTATCTATATTAAATAAGCCAGAATAATAGTAAAAGTAGAAGAAAATTCTATATATTATACACACATAGGTGACTTATAAGGTCTAAAAAACGATGTTAAATATAGGGTTAAAAGACTTTACTATGAGAAAATTTAATATCAAACATTTACAGTTGACAATGTAATACGAAAAATTAATGGATAGATGGCGTTTTAAACAAATAAGTCAATTGTGTTATTACATGTATAATTGATGGTAGCCTTACTCGTGTCATTAGATGTTTTATTTTAAAATAATAATTCCCCAACGTTTGTTAATCTTTTCTACTAGGAAATTAAATATATGATTAGTTTTTTACCGATTTCAAAAAGGAGGAAGTTCTTAACTCGGTTGCCTTTTTTTAACTTGCTTCATAACTTGATAATTTCAAACTGATTGGGAAAAATCTTTTGTTATTTGAAAGAAGATGTTTTATAGGTTATCACAGTATAATTTTATTCGCACTGGACCTTGGATTTCGAAGATACAGGGAACTACTCAAAGTCAAATAGGAGATATTTATTGATCGAGATATTGGTAGGTTTATGTCGTACCTACGTAAATAGGGTCAATGACTTTTTGGTGTCTTTTTAGAGTATTTTTTTTTATTCGGTTCTATTTATTACATAATTTAATTATTATAACTTACGCCCTGTTGAGCAAGGTCCAATGACAACTCGGCGCATAGCGTAGTCTTGCCGCAACCTGTAGGTCCTGTGATAACTGTCAGCTCACCTCGCCGATGACCGCCCAATAGTCGAGTGAGTGCCGGAAACCTACGCCATTTCACGCCTCGCACCTATCACAGAACACTAAACATTTAAACTATGTGGACAATCATCATCATCAGCCTGTAAGAAACCCACTGCAGGGCCATAGCCTATTCCCGAAGGAAGGTATGGACATAATCACCACGCCAGGCCAAGATTTTTTTTTTATTGTAGCACGGCAAAATGACTGCTCTGTGCCTGATGGTAAGCACAGTACAATCCAAAAACAATGGCGACCACTGAGTGACACACTATGCATAGCCAGTCGCCGCATCGCTGTCATGCCGGCCTGCGAAAAGCTGGATATGCACAGGCTGATCCCGAAACGCGACCCGCAGAAGCGAATCACTATGGCGGGCTTTTTCGCCATATACGGTATATACGGTGGTTGCGACCCAGTCACGCTGTAAAACCCTACCACCCCGCTTTCGCTATTATTATTATTAAAACAAAAAACCAACATTATTATAACAAACCGTATATGTATCTATTGTAAATCACCTTGTCAACGTTAGTTAGTTCAGCGTAAACGTCGTCTCTGAGTGCAGCAAAAGTCGTTATAGATCGATGTGCGGCCGGCTTAGCTTCTGATACCAAAGTCTTAAGTGATAAGTTTGCATTCGCGGCTCCTGTCGCCGTTACTAATCCATCTGTGGGCCTATTTTAATTTTAATAATTGGGATTACTCAATTGGTTATCTGAATAGTTTTGAAACAATACTGTTCACAAGTTTGTAATAAAATATCTCTAGTTTTATCTCCATTGTCTTATATAACAGCAGCCGAAAGACACAATTAACTTAATATTGAAAGTGATTTCAAAATTATTGTATTTGGACTTGTAACAATGTATACGAGTATAATTCTTTATATTTTAAACTTTAATGGCGTTATGCCATTGTGATGAAGATTAGGGTGACCAATTATGTGAATGATAAAATATATATCTTAATTCCACTGCAATTTTACAACAATGAAAATTGCATGCAAAAAATTATCCATATTAAATTTTATACCTTATAGTCATTGATAGATATACAAAAACTTAAGATGCACACTTAACGTCTCACGGCCGGCACACAAAAATGAGTGCGTAATTTTAGATTATGCAGAGATTTCAAATAGTCACGCGTCGCTTGCGTCCTTGTAAAAACAACTTTAAATCATTGGCTATGCATGACATGGGCTAACGTAGCAGAAGAAAAAAAAACGATTTTGAAACATTCTTCATTGGTGCTCCGCTCCTATTGGTCTTAGTGTGATGATAAAATAGTCTTTCTCGATAAATGAGCTATCTAACACTGAAATAATTGTTAAAATGAGACCAGTCCTTACTGAGATAGCGTATTCAATCTACTAAAGTAACAAAACCTCCAGCTATTATAATATTAGTATAGATTACTACTTTTCTCTCATAATTAACTCCAGCCGTCATTCAAATTACAATAAGTTTTGATAGAGTGGACCGATTTTAACGAAACAAAGGCTAAGTTACTCTTCGACATATGTTTTATGATTTTCTTGCTGAGGTTTTATTGTGAACTCTGTACTTTAGCAGTGATGCGTATTCATATACAAACAGACATTTCTAAAAATGATTAAAATGTATTTTATTACTTTTACCTAGACACCTGTGACAATTTTTTGCCCGAAAATCGAAAAGTACAGACACATTACATTTACACTCTTATTATATGCATAGAAGATGTAGATAATTGATTATATACTCATAAGTTGTGTCTCATTTCATGTTATTATTAGTACTAGTGGGCGCCCAGTGGTCGACATTCGACCATAGTTCATTGATTTTTTAAAGTTAAATGTAGAATGAAAAAGGGTAATTGGAACGTAAGGGTAAAATAATACATACAGTTGAGCATAGCAACCTCCTTCACAACCTTTTTTGAAGTCCTTTATTGACAGATGTCAAAATGTCTTTTTTATTTACATGTGTGTATATGTTGTGTAAAATTGAAGCAGTAGTGTGAGTAATGCATATTTTAATAAATTTAATGCACTTCTAATGCATTTTATATCAAATAAATAGCTTTCTGCACTTCTCTTCCATATAAACTTTAACTATGCCAAGTTTCACTTTCATCCATTCGCGCATTTCTCTCCAAAAGGGAATACAAAGTTTGGGCTTCACGTATTAATATATAGATTCATCTTAGCTATTTTAGTATAATTTATTTATGATGATGGCTGTTCATTTTAGCAAATTAATTCACGTTCCTTGGACACTGACAGATAAAATAATTGTATTCACCTAACAAAGAGACATCTTCCTTCACCAAGTTTTTCTGCAACAGAGCGCATGTTGTTCCAATCACCCCAAAGACATAACTTTTGGTAACCTTCTAATACAGGTAACACTACTGGTGGAAGACTACAATTACTCAACCATATATAAGTACCTGAAATCATAGAATTCTAATTTAGATAACAAGTAAACATGAAAGATATTTAAATTTTCATATTTAATTATCATGATAGTTTTCTTGAAAAATTAATGAATGAATGTTGTTGACCATGGTTCATTTAATGGTTGTTTGGATACTTTGGAATCCTTCAATTAGCCGTAAGTTTTGATAAAAAATACATGTTTTTAGAGTTTCTTCTAGTGCCCACTTACCTAGTTACGGGTTGTAACTAGTTGAAAGTCTGTCACCAAACATATAAGCAAACATCTATAGAGCTTAATTCCACTTTATCATTAAGCATTATGTGAGATTGTGTTGAAACACTAAAACCCATAAAGTATAATAAATTATAATGCAAGCAAATATATTGCAAACTAGGTTTTGCTTGGGGCTTCCCTCATGTTATTCATAAATTTAGTCTATTCCTAGGGTACACATTTTGAAGTGAAAACTTCTTTAGCAGCATTGTGTACTTTTTTGAGATGGGTAAAAAATGTTAAACTCGCGTCAGTACATGTGACCTGATCGAAAATTCCGTAAGAGGAAGGGAGAATAGATCGCCAGCGCGGCTTGGGAGAAGTAGTAATTTACTCCTCTCTTTCTATGGAGCGACGAACATTTATGCCTGCCTGCTCCTGCTGTTTTGTTTAAGGGGCGCATTTTCGAAGAGATAAACTTTTTCATGTTAAATAATTGTAATAGTTCCGAAGTGTTAAATTTTTTATGTAATATAGATTGTCATGTTTGTGTATAATAGCACAATAAATGAATATTGTATTTTACCACATAACCTAACCTAACCATTCCAAAATAGTCAAAAATGCACAATGTTAATGTTTTCACTTCTGCAAGCACTCCGGAACTCCTGAGTAGTCCGGTGAAGCTGTTAAGACCGTGCTAGGTCAATAGTGTAGTCAGTTCGAAAAGGGGTCCGGAAATTCCGCAGTTTACACTACTGAGTGCAAACTGTTGTATTTTTTTCTGGAAGGTACCCTATGTCCTATTAGGATCCCTGACAATGTATATATAAATGATCAGCTGTGTAGTTAAGGCATGAAAACGTAAGCAAACAAACATACTCACATTCGTATTTATAACATTTGTTAGGATAAAAAAAAATGTTTTCCAAATACATACCAGGAACTTTTTGAGATGCTAAATGCAATACATCTTGTATACTCGGTACTAGGATTGCAACATCACTACGGCTCACCTTCGGAGCCCGGCATGAGAACAGGCCAGCACTGTGCAGACCATAGCATTCTATTTTTTCTTCTTCCCCTGCTTGCACTTTACGATAACCAACTACTTTGTCTATAGAATTCTTCAATGGAAAATACAATATTGTATGATCTGATGATACTCTTATTTCTGATATAGCTTTCCCAGCTTCAGCAGAAAACTGCAAACATTTACAATTTATGGACATAATAATTAAGGCCTGGTTCAATAAACTGTAGTAAAAATTTCAATCATCTGATATTTTCAATAAAAAGAAAAACTATGTTTGACAGCATCTTTTTACTTGTATATTCTTATTAATAAAATCAATACATTTTATGTTAATTTTAGTTTCTGTTTATAGAATTGAAAATTAGCTATCAATTATGTTTATATATTTCTTTTATTGAAATCACATCACATAACTGTTTGTGATTCTTTATTGTTGTAGTTATAATTGAAGTGGCCAGTATTAAATTACTTTGAAGTTTAAAGTTACATATTTTATATATCACTAATAATTTAAAAAAATTGTTCAGGTGCACAAGAGCTCGATATAGATATTATTTGCTTGGTATAGACATCTTATAATCTCTTGAGCGCATGCGAAATAAATGATAACTAAGAAGTAAGCGTAATTTTGGCACCCATAGTAACTGTAGAGTTATTTAATAAAGGAAATTGATACATCAAATGATCCCGAAGTAAGATAATAAGTCAAGATATCAAAAAACTTACAGGAAACTCAAATAATTTAAATATATCCAAAAGCTCTGTGTTATTTAGCTTAGATAAAGGCATGCTATCATTTATTATTTGTTGCCAGTCTTTCTGAAACAGTTCTGCTTGCTCTTTACATTTCTCAATAAAATCTTTGATGGAAACTTCAACCTTTGCCTTTTTAACCAACCTTTCCAGAATATTCCAATCTCCATGAACATTGCACTTGGAACACAAAAAATAACCTAGAAAAGATATAAAAGTTTTAAAAATAGAGTGCAAACATATATTGCTATTAAAAATTGAGACCTCTAAAGATTGTTATAAAAAAGTAAATATAGTTGTCAATAGTGATTAGTTCTAAATGAGGAGTCAAGTGATATCTGAAATATAATTCAGCTTCATACGTATGTGTCATCCCAATTTCTCTGCCTACTCAATAGATAGAGGTAAAGCTTATTAATATATTTTTTTTTATACGTATATACATATAAATTAATAAACTTCTGATAATTTATAGTTAGTTTGTTAAAAAGATTAAAGGTTATGTTTACATTTTCCTTACCGGTAGTTTTATTGATATAAACTTTACTTTCAGAACATTTTATTTCACCAGAGCATATAGAACACTTTGTTGTAAGCGATGTAAACCCATCTTGAACCGCAAACCCCTTCTGTCTCAAAAGTTTGCGAATTTCTGTAACTGTTACTTTAGGTATATCATTTAGACCCACATTATGTATATATCTACGTTGATATTCAGGTTTTGTCAAATTTTTAATTGTCTTTGTTAATGCGATATACCTCGTTATTTTTATGGAGTGCGACATTTTACTTATTTTATACAGTATACATTGTTACATCGCACACCGAAATTCGATACCATATCTTATCAGTTTTGTTTTGACAACAATGGTGCAGTGGTATACAATCTTTCTGTACTCTGTGGTCTTTTCCATATGTAAAAAGAACTCAAAAATTTATCAAGTATTATTATTTGATTTTTTTAAAGTAGGTAGTAAATTTTTATTGATTAATATTTCCTATTTAAAGCTTTTATCTAAATCAAATGTGTAAATGCCAAGTGTGACAAATTATGAATGAAGATAATTACGAGTCCATAATATATTATTTTAAAATATTCTTTCTAACAATTTCTTCCGTGCGTTTTTATACTTTTGTTTATTATCATATTTTTTATTATATTAGTAAACCAGGCCAATGATATTATAAGTAAAAAGCTGTGCTTATAATAAATATCATTGGGTCAAGCTATCAGTTTACGATCTCCATAGTACCTGTACGTAATGTGTCATTATAACATATTTTTTTTTATTTATTTGTTACAATTACAATTTATTATTACTTAAAGTTTACATATCTTTTAAAATACAGTAACAATTCTTAGGAACTACATACATGCTCGATACCCGTGTTCGTGCAAAAGAAACTGACAACAAAATAATGTTCAATTTTGTTGTCAGTTTTATTATTATTATTTGTTTTGTAGCACCTGTACTACACTAATTAAAACTGTATTGCATAAACCAATCATTATTCATACGCAGTGTGTAATAATCTATTGGAGGAATAATTATTCTGTTGTTGATTATCCATTACTATTATTAATAATGGTGATGGGAGTTTTTGTCAGCTGCCTGTCATGCGCTGGCTTTTATTTTTACGTATTAGCTCCATTGTAAACACTAATTTCCTTATTAGTCATAGCAATCATTCCTTTAAAGGACATAATGAAAAAACGAAAAAAACGCACTATTTTTTTAGACGTTAAGTACCTAGTCTAGTAAGAGTTTTGTAATATTTTCTTGATAATCTAGGTATTAAAAGGCGTACTTCACTTTTTCACAATAATATTTTTGAAGTTATACTTCTTTTGGCGCGTTAGGGAAAAATGATGAGAGTAAATGTTACGATGCGCGCGCACACCGTCACGTAAAACCGACACCTGAAGTTTTTTCTACAAACGTAGAATAAGACAAAAGATAAATTTTTGAAAAGATTTTTATTTCTGTTATGCCAAAGATAACATAATAAGATGTACATAAGTACACACACTTTTTTGCCTCATAAGAGCATAACTAATTATGTATATTTCTTGGCATTGTAGCTGTGCTTCATAAATGGTTACTATAAAAAGAAAAGCCCTCCAGCTCGTTTAATATAGTATGTTCTTGACAGAGGCGATCTTATTGAAGGATAGAAAGTTAGGAATATGAGAACCATAGATAAGACACTATATACTTAGAATGAGAACGATCTGCTATACACTTCGTGTAATCATTATTACGACATTCCTCAAAGTACTTTATATTAATTCCTAACGGGACAACCTACGCATATGTACGCTTCGTTGTGATGCTATTGAGATATAATGCATTTTCATAATTTAAAGAAAAACAAATACATGTTTACTTGATGTATGAAATAGTACGACAGGACTGGCTGTTTCTCCGTAGGCGAATATACATGCCCTCTATAATATCGCCCAGTTGCCAAGTAAACGCTTAAAGTCAATACAAGGTAACAAGTGGTTTCCGCTTGCCAGTATCCCACTACCTACGACTCATAGGAGCGTCGCAGCTGAAGTCTAGAAAAATAAGCAGATGAGTGATGAAAGTCAAGATGTTTTCAATGATTGGGAAAAGTCACCTTAAGTAAAAATAAATTGATAAAAAGTATATATTGAATGTAATGTAATCTATGAGATAGTCGTGGAGTAAACTGTGGCAGACTATGGTGTACTTAAACTAACTGTATCACCATAGCTAAGTTGTTTGTGGGCTAATTTAAAGCTATTTTTTTAAATAAATATGTCCAACTCTGAGGCATGTGGTAAAAAATGTTATAAACAATAGAAAAAATTTTAGTATACATATTCTTCTTAGATGTCGAAAAGCTCCCTAGGAAGTTCTAATATGGGCTCCACCATTTTGTCGAACACTGGAATCAACACAAGACACTTGTTATAATTATCTATATCATAATGGCCGTAATAGTCTTTCATAAAATTCGGTTGTGAAATTAGGAGGAAGACAATGACAATCGTCGGCCAGTGTTAACGCAATTAGCAAACAAACAATAAGTGTGAAAAGTAGAGCATTATAAAAGTAACAACAAAGCATTCATTTAATGCCCCTTTGTCCCCCGCCTTCCTAGATCCAGGGCTTGCTGGCTTCGTAAACTTTTATCAGTACCCAAAAACGTCTATAAAAACGGCCACCTCTAGTACCTATACACTTGCAATACAATTTTACTTGCAGCATTCGTCTCACCGTATAAAAACGTAGCAGGAAATCGGGAAATAAAAGCAATTCATTCTTCTAACAAATTTCTCTATATTCACTATCAATTGATTTATATTTACAAAATATAGCTATGGTAATAACAAAATTTAATGTCCATGATTGCAATTCATTAAAAAACTGTCGCAAAACAAATGTTGTCATTATATAATAAAAAGTATATTTGAAATGATCCAGTATACAGAATCCCAATATAAATAATTCCTTCTAACTACATCAAACTCGGAAATTATTCTAAAATAAATATAAATACAATAGTATTTATAAATCTTACAAAAATAACGTCCGTTTCGACGTATACTTAAAGTAATGACGTGAATTTTCTTCTTAAATTTTATTAAATTGTCACTTAACGTTACTAATGGAATATTATATATTATCATTGTATTAAAATGGTAGTTGTACGATAAGATGATTTTGGTTTTTCACAGTTTTCTCTTCATTTCAATAAGGCGGCTGATATTGTTGTCTCTGCAGGTGTTGGACTAAGGGACCTTGTTGTTGTTGTTGTTGTTGGCGCATCGCTAGCATTTGTTGTTGCATGCGTTGTTGCGTCATTTGCTGTTGATATTGTGCGTTTTGTTGCGCCTGCATACCACGTGGGTAAGGTGGAGCGGGGCCACCCATTCCTCCCATCGTTACATTAGGTGCCTGCTGGAATAAAAAAAAAAATGTAATGATACCCTGATGATGTATGACTACGTCTACGTGGTCCTGCGCATGCGCACCACACCGCTTGCACCACTTCTCCACGACAAGATATATACTCTCTGAATGCTTAACACTTATAAAAATCGTAGTTTCTTAAATGTTGAAAACATTATATTAAATGAAGATATCGTGATAATTTGATTTTTAGATGAGGAACAAATATCAAAGAACTGAAAGTAAAACAATATATCGAAATCTAATCGGTATTTTTTGTATGATGATGAGACCTCTATCAATTTATTTATATATATATATCATTGCATATTATAAAGCTATTGGTTTCAGCATGAATGGGTCGGCTCGTCCAGGGTAGTACCACCCGACCCACAGAAAAACCGACGTGAAGTAACAGTGCTTGCATTGTTGCGTTTCGTTCGGTCAGTGAGAGCGCCGAAAGCCCACCTCTCCTCTCCACCCCCAAACACAGGCTGGCAACGATACTTGCGACTCCCCTGGTGTTACTAGTATCTATGGACGGTGGAGATCACTTAACATCAGGTGACACACCTGTTCATTTGCCTCCTATGATATATAAAAAAAGGTATGGTTGTACCGATTTTTGTGAATACATAACAAATATTATAAATTCGAACGCGAGTTCGTTTCTTTATTTGTTTGTTATTCTTTCACGTTTAATTACAAACTCAACAAAACTAGAACTGAATTAGTCAAGTAGCAGCTACTGATGCTATTCTGAAGTGACGTGCGTATACATACATTCCGAAATTATTTTTTATTTATATAGATAAGGTAAAATAAAAAAATAAAAACGGAAACAATATTTGTTTTGTATACAAACCTGCATGTAAGGCGGTCTAGCACTCTGCCGCTGTTGAGCCAAATATGCTTCCTGGGTGGTGCGGCCACCCATCATATTCTGTAAAGTTACGAAATTATTAATTACAGTATTATATCTATGATGGTTCTGTTGTTAACGTCGATTTAATGGTTCATATCGATTCGATCGACATCGCGATGAAACCGTAGATAGTACAGTGGTTCGGCTTTTTCTAATCCCATCTGGCTCAAGCCTACCTACCTACCAGCCTCAAGTTGAAAATCTGTCACCAAGCACATATAGGTGTGTTCTGACAGCTGAATTTGAAAACCAGCTTCTAGGCTTAGCGAGTGTACCATCTTAGACTAAATCGCCAGTTAACATCAAGTGAAATTGTGACCTATTGTGACATATGAAGTATTAAAAAAATGCAATTAAGAAACATTAATATTATATTGAACTAGTGGTCACGACAGACGTTGTCCCGCCCTGACAATAAAAAAAACCTTGACAAAGTATACCTAAACCTTCCTCATAAATCACTTTATCTACTGGTGAAAACCGTATGAAAATACGTTCAGTAGTTTTCGTGTTTATCGCGAACAGACAGACGAGGTAGGAGACTTTGTTTTATACTATGTAATGATTCTGCTTGCACATCAACATCTAAATACATAACACATACAAACAAAAATGCAGTCTCCATTGTTCATCTGGACTAATCATCAAAACGGTTAAGTGGATTCCGATGAAAACTTTTTTTGCCAAAAGAACTTTCTATAGTATTATGTAAGTTATAATATCATTATAGTTTTCCACAGGGCACTTAAACTGTGATAATATACTTTAAAATAGGTAACTTAAAATCGGTTAAGTAAAAAAAATATGGACAATTATCCAGTAAAACATACAGTTCCTTTGAAATCACAAAATCATTATTACGAGAACAAAATACTAGTTATTTAATAAAACATAAATAAATACGTAAATGATTACTAACTATAGATAATTGTATTCTATTTTGTCAATTTTATTAGTCCGGTGAAGGTGTAAAGTCATAAGGTTAGTTTGAAAAAAAAAATGTTAGTTTAAATACCTGTTGGAATGTTTGTTGGCCAGGGAATCCACCCATTCCGTTACCCCCTTGCGGACCCATTGCACCGCCTTGACTGCTCATACCACCCATCCCAGCACTTTGTCCCATTTGACCCATCTGTCCCATTGGCTGGGTCATCTGTCCCATACCTTGGTTCATTTGACTCATGCTTTGTGGCATTTGACCAGACTGCCCTACACCTTGGTTCATTTGGGCGACATTTTGCCCTATGGAATTTACACCTTGTCCCATTGGATTTACTTGTTGGCTCATTTGGTTAACGGTCTGTCCCATTCCCTGAAATAAGAATATCGCTAGTAATTACTTATATTAAATGTCTATACATATAAATAAAATTATATTGAGGAATATAATTGGGTGTCTACTGTTTGTATGTCCTCAATGGTTATAATCCAATAACACCACTTTCATAATAACAATCAGAATAATATGTTAAATAAACGAATTACGTTTAATTTTTTTTTTCATTCTATATGCAATTTAGTGGTGATAAAGTAATGAGATATATGATATAATTTAAGTAAAAATATGTAAATTGATATTACCCTTGTTATTTTATTTTATGTTATGATTAGAAAATCATTATCATACATTGTAGATATTTATGCATTACATTGAAATTATTGGTATGGACAATTATTATATATATATATATATATATATATATTGTAGCTCGGCAAAATGACTGCACTGTGCCTGATGGTAAGCACAGTAAAATCCAAAAACAATGGCGACCATCGAGTGACAGTGACACAATATCCATAGCTGGTCGCCACTGTCATGTCGGGCTGGGAAGAGGTGGATATGCACAGGCTGATCCCGAAACGCGACCCGCAGAAGCGAATCACTATGACGGGCTTTTTCGCCATGTACATGGTGGTTGCGACCCAGTCGGGCTGTAAAACCCTACCACCCCGCATTTTCATACAATCAGCACATAGAGATATATCTATAATAACTTGGGCATTCAAATTAGCTCCGAGGGTGTACTTTTTTATTAGGAAAACATTTTTTCATACAATCAGCACATAGAGATATATCTATAATAACTTAGGCATTCAAATTAGCTCCAAGGGTGTACTTTTTTATTAGGAAAACATTAGCTCCTATGACTATTCTCGTACAAACTAATTCTTATACACACAATTGAAACTTAATGTCTCATGGTTAATTTGGGACAGGAACATTTGGTTACTAAAGGCAACAAAGTTTTGACAGTAAGTACATAGGACATTACATTATTGTATTAAAACATACTTGATTCATCATTTGCTGTTGACCGCTCGGTATCATTTGCTGGCCATATCCACCATAGCCTTGTTGCATGCCGCTATATTGTCCACTGAACATCTGCCCACCCATTCCGCCCATCTGATTAGCTCCTATTTGTCCGCCTCCCATTTGACTAGCTCCCATTTGCCCGGCACTCATCTGTCCAGCACCCATCTGTGCGCCACCCATTTGTCCTGGCATCTGTACGGCGCCCATTTGTCCTATAGGCCCCATACCTCCCATACTGCTCATTGGGTTCATTTGCCTATACACGCATTTACAAGATTATGCTTGTGGAAATTGATTTATTTAATGCTGTATACATTTTAAAAGTACTTAATTAAATAATTATTTGGTTAGTTTGACGGGTGATAGTGGATACTAGGAGTACATACCTATATGTGAGCAATATAATTTATCAATTGGAAAAAAATAGGTGAACATACTAAGCGTTCGAATAATTAAGAAAACCTAAGTAATTCGAATATTTTACAAATAACAAATACTTCCTTAATTAATATTCCTTGACGAGTACTATGAGTTACTCAAGCAGTTCAAATAAATCGAATAATTGGAAATCAAAATCAACAAAAATGGCTATTCAATTGTCTTTTCTTTTAAATAAAAAGTTCTTACTGTATTAACTTAAAAAAATAACATAACCATGATGTTATTTAAAAAGAAAAAAAAAAACTTTATTAAATGGAAGAACATCTATATCATGTGATTTATTGATATTGTTAGTGTAAAATAACCAGCTGAATATGCCCAAAACTAAAACATAACCATTTGTTTTTAAAGATGTCTAATCTATACTATCTATACTAATATTATAAAGAGGTAAAGTTTGTGACGTTGTAGGGGGTAATCTCAGGAAGTACTATATCTTGTGGTGGAGGGAGCCCGGATCAGGGTGGAGACCCAGATGAAATATCTGGGCCTCACCCTGGACGGGCGCTGGCGGTTCGAGCCCCACTTTGCGGGGCTCGGACCGCGAATTTCTGGGGCGGCGGCGGCACTCGGCCGGTTACTCCCCAACGTGGGGGGGCCGGGCGCCGGGTGCCGCCGACTCTACACGGGAGTCGTGCGGGCGATGGCCGCTTACGGGGCACCAGTCTGGGCTGATGCCCTCGGTGCCGCCAACGTGCGTGCGCTCCGCAATGCGCAGCGTACGGTGGCACTGAGGGCAATCCGGGCGTACCGGACGGTGTCCTCGGCGGCGGCCTTCACGCTCGCCGGCTCCCCGCCCTGGGAGCTGGAGGCAGGAGTTCTCGCCGCCGTGTACGAGTTCACGGCGGCGAGGAAACGAAGGGGGGAGCCTCCGGCTCCCAGGGAGGTAGAGGCGGAGAGACGGCGTCTCAGGGGGGACGCCGTCGAAAAGTGGCAGCAGGAGCTGGCGGACGAGCGATTCGGGCGGTTCACAGTGGACTGCGGGAGTGGACTGCCAGGGAGTGGGGCTCTCTGACGTTCCGACTGGTGCAGGTACTCACCGGACACGGTTGTTTCGGGTGGTACCTGCACCGGATCGCACGCAGGGAGCCGACGGCCGCCTGCCACGAGTGCGGCGCTCAGGAAGTGTGCTGTCTGAGTGTGCTGCGTGGGAGCGCCGCATCCTGGCGGCGGCCGTGGGAACAGACTTATCGCTGCCGAGCGTGGTTTCGGCCATGCTCCATCCGTCCGTCCGGCCGTCGCGGCCATGCGGCAATGACGTATCCATAAGGGATTTCACCACGTAAAAAAAAAAGGAAGTACTATATCGATTTTGAAAATTCTTTTACCAATAGAAAGCCACATTATTTGTGAATGTCATAGGCTATATCATCGCGCTAAGACCAAGAGGAGCAGAGCAACAATGAGGAATGTTTTAAAATCGAGGATTTTTTTATTTTAGGAGTTTCCGCTTCGTGTTAACCCAAAATAACTATTCCACGCGTACGAAGTCGTGCGCAGAAGCTATTAATTAATTATATTATTATTATAAAGAGGTATAGTTTGTGAGGTTGTAGGTGGTAATATCTGGGACGTCGGAGAAGTTTCGTAAGAAACGAAAAGGTTTCTTACGAACGCTGCCTTAACGATGAGAGATACATGATTGAGTTCTTGAAAAAAGCTTGATAATGCCTATTACCGCCCAATGAAGTGGGCACGGGTCAACCAGTTGTGTATAAAATTAATATATCAAAGATCCTAATCCAATCCTTTTTTTTTTTTTTTTTATACGTGGGGAAATCCCTTATGGATACGCCACCCCCCCGGGGGAGAGGGTGGGTTATGTCCGACTCGCACGGACTAAAACCCCACGGTGTACCGTCCGACCGTATTGTTGGGGCGGCAAGGGATCGATCTATGCTTCTCCCCTTGAAGAGCCGCCCCAACGGTCCTCCCGGCGGAAGGTGACCGCCGGGCTCCTACCTATAGAGAGGCAACCGGGTACACACCGGCTGCCCCCCCTCGTCCGCCGAACCTGTGCAATGAGGAGATGGAATCCTAATTTATGATTAGTTATATATCAGTAAACTTACTGTGGTTGCATAGTTCCCATTTGGTTTGGTTGCATTTGTCTCATGCCTTGCCGAGGAGGATACGGTGCTCGGTGTGGTCCTCCAGGATAACCGCCACTCTAAAAAACAATATCGTTACACACTGTATGCGAACTCGTTACAAGTAAACAAAGAATTACTCCAACATGATATCGAAATACAATGGGGATCTAAAAAATAGCCCGTCTCGAACGTTGTTGAATCGTTCGAATAATGACGTCACTCTTCCAGAGTTTTCTATCCTCCTTTATTAAAAGATTTATAAAGCGCACCGTGATGCATCAGAGGGGAGCAGAGAGAAAGAAATCTTCAATCGAACTGCGACTATAGCCTTATAAGTTGCAAGTGTAATTGTGTGACGGTGAGTATATTTGATTTTTACCTATAAGAGTACAAAATAAACAGCTTTTGATGCAAACGGTATTCAATTTACATAGGGACGTAAAAAAATAATTAATAATTGCAAATGCAATATCCATTGTAAGTTTGCTGAGAATCCAGTACTGGACGAAGGTATTTTCTCGAGAGAATCTGAAGACCACTTCCGATATTCAATATGCAGTAATTGCACAGTTATGTATTTGTTATTATGTAGTAAAGAGATAGTACAAAGCCAATTCTTAAGTGTTACGGTTTCCTCACAAAAAATCTGACAATTTTTAAGTATCGATTAAAGTATTACCCTCTTTGGCTAATCCATATTTTTAAAAGAAAACAAAGGTAAGTGTTGTTTATGTTTAATCACCGTTTAAAAGGATGTAAATACGAAAGGTATTTGGTATAAGACGATCCAACCATCTCTGGGATCGGTCCCATGGTTCCGAGACTCCAAGATGAGAAGAAACATGATCGTCTTGGCTTTGAGAGTTCGTTCTGGGCATATACCATTGAATAAATTTAACCATTTAATGAAAAGAAACGAAAACAGTAACTGCGAAGTTTGCCATCAAGAAGAAAATGTGTATCATATTCTAAGGGAATGTGTCCGTAACGATTCTCAAAGAAGACTAATATTTAAGCATACTTATAATATAGGCGGTTGTAATAAAATATTATCACGCCCAGCCGGAAGAAGCCAAATTAATCTATAATATGATGGATGTCAGTATAAGGGCAAGAAAGTGATTGTAATATTGTTTGTCAATTTAGTTTTATGATAGTATTTTGTAAGAGGTTTATTATATTTATAAGGTGTTTTGTAAGTTATTATAGCATGTAGTATGGACGAGGGTAGCATGTTCTCCTTGAACAAACCCTCGATAAAAATAAAGAGAGAAAAAAAAGGATTTAAATATACACATATACCATTTTGGGAACAAGATTACCTGGAATATCTGGAAGACATTAATGAGGTTATATCAATAATTATCATTATCTTCAGGAATTCGAAGAAGTACAAGTACATGACTTGCACTAGGTTCCAGCTGAAAATCAGCGCTAAGTGTTTCTTAACACTTTAGCATACGCTGAGCTGGATTCCATTTCGTAATGCTGCGACGTGCATATTTTATCCACTTTTGTATATTTGTAAATAATGCATTATGAGTAAAATATTTCTTTCTTTCTTTCTTTTTTCTATATTGGATAATTTCAGAACAAGATGTAAGAAATTGATAGGTAAATTGTTGTATACCTGCATCTGCGTTATCTGATTGAAGGGGACCCTTTGCCGAAGCATGTTGCTGAGCGCCTGTTTCGACTGAGTATTCGATGGTGGCGCCACATTACGTTGACTTACACCACCTGATAAACGAAAATAAATTTAATTTGCTCGCATTTTATTTCATTAAAATTATGCCTTACTAGCCTTTACTGTCCCGGTTTCGCACGTGTGTACCAACGAAAAAAGAGACCATGTTTTTCCACTTACACTAAGACCTCATGTAATGAAATAAAATGGCAAACTGAACAATTAAACGCCAATTTGTGAATTCTGTCAATATTTTATAAGACCTTCTTAGTGTTTCACTCACTCATTAACTTTCTATTTGGTTTTCTTAACTCAAAATTTTCATATTTAAGAATTATCCCAATAGGTGCAGTCGCCTACATACATTCGGTAACTGATTTCCATTTATACAAGTTATTACATTCCTAAATAGAGGAAAATTAAAGACCCCTGTTATGTTTCTAAACAGCAAACAATGTCACAGAACAAGAATAAATTATTCGTATAATTTAGAGTGCTTTTTCTTCTGACCCGGATGAACTATATAAGAGATGTTACGTTTGACACTTTTAAATGAATAACGTTACTGTTTAGTATTATTTAAAAATTTGTTCACAAGTTTATTAGTAGCAATACTTTTCCACCTGCAACATTCCCAAAATCGTTACATTTGAACTACTTTAGGCGATTAATTGTTAAAAAAAAACCCTTTTATAGTACATATATACATTACTTCTATGCAAAATTTCATGATACAAAATTCCCCAGTTTAAACGACGTGTTCTTCCTCAAATAACCTTAAGAACCGTATTAAGTAGACCATATAATATATAGTCTCCTTTTTTTTTTTTTTATTAACGTGGGGAAATCCCTTATGGATACCCCACCCTCCCGGGGGGAAGGGTGGGTTATGTCCGAGTCGCACAGACTAAAACCCCACGGTGTACCGACAGACCGTAATTGTTGGGGCGGCAAGGGATCGTACAATGCTAATCAACCTTGTAGAGCCGCCCCAACGGTCCGCCCGGTGGAAGGTCACCGCCGGGCTCCTACCTATAGAGAGGCAGCTGGGTACACACCAGCTACCTCCCCTCGTCCGCCGGACCTGTGCAATGAGGAGATGGGCCCCCCGGCCCATCCCCTCAGGTCCGACTACGGTGGCGGGAGGAGTCGGGCAAAGCGCCGCCTTCTCCCGCCGGTCCTCCGTTGGCGGAGAGGGCCACTTAGAGGGTCCACCTCACGGGCTCTCTCCGCCGCCTCCTTCTGCGAGATGACCTCCTCGCAGAAGGAGGCCATTGCTCGCCAAGCCTGGTCGCTGCCGAGCATCGCCGAAATCACGCTCGGCAGCGACAAATCACGCCCTACCACCGCAGCCAGAGCGCGGCGCTGTCCCTCCCACACAGCACACTCAGACAGAGTGTGCTGCGCAGTGTCCTCGTCAGCACCGCACTCATGGCATGCGGGGGTCGGCTCCCTGAGAGCGATCCGGTGCAGGTACCACCCGAAACAGCCGTGTCCGGTGAGCACTTGCACCAGTCGGAACGTCAGGGCACCACAGCCTCTCCCAATCCATTCCTGCAGGACCGGGCGGACGGCGTCTACGGTATACCGCCCGTACCGCGCGTCCGCCAGGTCCTGCCTCCATCTCTCGACGGCGTCTTCTATAAGACGCCGTCTCCTCTCCTCTATCTCCCTGAGAGCCGGAGGCTCCCCAATTCGTTTTCTCTCCGCCGTGAAGTCATACACGGCGGCGAGAACTCCTGCCTCCAGCTCCCAGGGTAGGGAGCCGGCGAGCGTGAAGGCCGCCGCTGAGGACACCGTGCGGTACGCCCGGATCATCCTCAGTGCCACCGTGCGCTGCGCTCTTCGGAGTGCGCGCACGTTAGTGGCACCGAGGGCGTCGGCCCACACTGGAGCCCCGTAGTTTGCCCCCTATATTGGAGAGCAAACGGCCAAGCGCCGCCGCCGCCCCAGCAATTCGCGGTCCAAGCCCCGCAAAATGGGGCTCGAACCGCCAGCGCCCGTCCAGGGTGAGGCCCAGGTACTTCATCTGGGTTCTCACCCTGATCCGAGCGCCCTCCATCATTATGTGGGCCCCAGGTGGTGGCCCTCGCCGAGGCCCGTGGAATAATAGGGCCTCGGTCTTCTCGAGGGCCACCCTGAGGCCCAACCTTCTTATACGCCTGACCACGAGGGTTGTGGCCATCGTGGCCAGGCGCACCAGTTCTCTCCATTCCAACCCCCGAGCTACGACCAGGGTGTCATCAGCGTAACAGATGAGGCGCGCTCCGTGTGGGAGCGCACCGCGGAGCACCCATAATATATAGTCTCCTAGTAACACATTAGACCTTGGTTGTGACTGAATCTAACTCTATTTTATATCGGTATAGAAATATCAAGCATTTTATTTGGCAAGTCGAAGAGTAGAGTGAGACGTCCGGCTAAGATCGGTTTCCTTCGATTTAGTAACGCGCTCTCTCTGTCGCACTGTGTACTGTGTACGGAACCGAATTTTGCCGACTATCTCGATCTTTTCATCGACATGACAAATCAAAAGTCGGGTATTCTAGAAGGAGGGTACCCACTTGGTGGATTGTAGTAGTTTTGTCCGGGTTGCGGGAACCACTGTTGCTGCTGATGCATGAACTGTGGCTGCTGTGCTGGTGTAGGGGCCATGCCCCCCGTAGCGCCTTGTACGTTCGCCCCGTTCACGCCATTTGTCTAAATGTTATTAATATTATTTATAGTGCAGTATATGTGAAAAAAAAATGAGACCAATCTTTTCAATATAATTGCTAATCTAGAAGTTAAATAGGTATACTGTAACACAATCTTCGATAAGCCAAGACAAAACAATAAATTGAAGTCGACAAATTGAAAAATATGTAAGAAATCTGTCACTGTCACGCTTTACCCGAACGGCCAAATATAGTGAGACAGAGATAGAACTTTCCTGACTGTGGAAAATAAACGAAATCATTTATCCCCTATTTTTCCTCTCATACTGGAACAATATATATTTTTTATCATTCCTACATTTTCTGTTTTATTTTTTAAGGACATTAAAATCATTTTTTGTATGTTTTAATGACAGTGGTATAATTCGAAAATTTTAAGGATTTCGAAATAGTTTATATTCAAGAAGTTAAACTATAGAAACATGGCAGTGGTTGATACATATTATATTGTATAAAAATAGTTACTGTAGCAATACAGAGCAATATGTTTCAATATGTTTGCATGAATTAAATGTATTATATAATATATATGAATTTTTAGTAAGTAGTTTGGTAAGTAAGGGAATTTATAAGTAAGTGAAATATAAAGTATTTTTTAAATAATAATAATAATTTATTTTTATTTGCTGCAACTATGAATTAAATGCATTGGAAAGTGAATTTACTTGCCAGTTAAGAATCACCTTTACTATGGAACTTTAAAAGCGGGGTGGTATGGTTTTACAGCCCGACTGGGTCGCAACCACCATGTATATGGCGAAAAAGCCCATCATAGCGATTTGCTTCTGCGGGTCGCGTTTCGGGATCAGCCTGTGCATATCCAGCTTTTCGCAGGCCGGCATGACAGCGGCGACCGGCGACGGATATTGTGTCACTCGGTGGTCGCCATTGTTTTTGGACTGTACTGTGCTTACCATCAAGCATCGTACAGTCACTTTGCCATGCTACAATAATATATATATATATATATATATTATACGGACATACAAAACTGAGCTGTAGATTGACTAACCCTTGTTTCTCATTGTGAGACTTGTATTTAAACTACTTTTTATCATATAAATAACAACTCAATAAGATTCATAAATCGAGGTCTACACTCCCAGTATATAGATACTAACTTTTGCTCGTGGCTTCGTTCAGATTTATGTTGATATCTATTCCTCGACAATGTGTATGCAAAATTTCTTGATGATCGGACTTAAAAACGTGACAAATAAATAAACAAACTCACTTTCACATTTGTCATATTAGTTCGGATAATGCATGATTAAATAGTTGATGAACTTACCGGTGTTGAGGGTTTCATTTTCTTATTACTCTTCCCGGAGGCCGATCTCGATCTGGATTTACCGGGACCAGTAGGGCTCGAGTCAAGGCTGCCGTTGTCCTGGACAGAAGGACAAAACGGACTTTTTAATAGAGTAAATTGAGTTTCAAAATGAGCTTAATCCAATTTTAATCACTACATATTATAAAAACAAAGTCGTCTGCAAATAACGATTGAACGGATTGTCATGCAGTTTTCACCAGTAGATAAAGTGATTCATGAGTGATGATATAATTTGGCAAGATTTTTTTAATTATCAGAGCGAAATAACTTCTGCCGAGCCCTCTAGTCGTTCATATAACATGTTTAATTTTTTTAAGATTTCCAGTTTTTATACATCGAGAACGAGGTTCAAATTACCGTTCATACGGTTTTTTTTTATGGTCTTCATATTTTACTTGTACAACATTTGAAGATCTTGAAAAATTACATCAAATATTAGAAATGGCTAAAATTGGACTTAGCTTATTTTGAAATGAAACGACTCAATTAGAGCCACTGGAGACTGGTCTTCGTACTTTAGTCCCAAAAATTATTGTAATTCGAAATTGTTTAAGCACAGCTAAGAGCGCTTTGATAAAAAATTACATATTTCATTCGATACTATGTTTTTATTTGTCACATATGTGTTTCTATACCATTCATAGAATAGAAACATTAGTAAGTATTGTATTGTACATAAGCCCGTAAATGTTTCTGAAATATTACAATTAATATAATAGAGAGATATAAAATATAATTAAAAAATAATATAATTGATAAAACAATATAAAATATAATTAATATACATGGAGTCCGAGTAGTTTAATTTCAACGAGACTCAAACGTCCCGATGGAAGTTAGCATGTTTTACACCGGAAAGAAAGTGATTTTAGATTCAAATAAAATAAAAAAATATATACTTTGAAAAGCCCTAATACTGGCCGGTTTAAAAACTTGTTTTTATTATGGCGGCTCGTTAACGACAAAGTACTAAATCTGTACAAAATATGCGTAATGTTGTATTTGTTTTCACTTCTAAAAGTTTGAAGTAATTTTCTTTAGCTGCGTTTTCAATAATATGCCATTAAATTCAAAGAAGTCTCACTTTAAGAAGGCGTGCAGGATACACGCACAATATTTTTTTACTATCGAATGTAATACATACTTGTTTGTTGTCGTTGGTTTCCAGATCCTCGGGAGGTAATGGCAGTGGTTCTAAATAATAGCTCAGAGGTTTGACTAGACTGTGCGTGTGATATTTTAGTAACCTGTGAAATTAATTACCATTATGTAGATAACATTAAAATATTGTGAATAACATTCATTTTCAGTTCGATATAAAAGGCCAACGACCTATATATTTTTTTAAATGTATTTTAAATTAGACCACAATTTCCCTAATGTTTATTGACGAAGATCACGTATCAGGATCAAACAAGACCAATATAGTTTGGTTATTTTGTACAGTAAAAATGGATGTGTAATTAACAAGAGACGTTCATTTTCAAATTCTGCAAAAAATCCCTCGACAGATTTAAGACACGAACCGATATATTATTGATTTTTTTTATATAAAAGTAATATTACGAAATTAGGCTCAAAGGACATGTGTTCAATGACATTAATAAATTTAAAAATATAGAGTATGTCAATTATTTCTAACAAGGAATATTAATAATTGCCCCCATGAAGTTTTTGGTGGGATCTTAGTCTGTCTTGTAGTGACTTTTATATTTTATTCATAATCTTGTGTTATTTGACTCTCTATTTTGTAATTTTGGTGGCATTTTACGGAGTATAGTTCGGTTATTATGCACAAGCATGAATTCTGAGATGCCACATCTTCTCTGAGAATGAGAGTTATCACAAAACACTTGGAATATTATTACCTACTCGACAATGGCAGTAATAATGTAGAAGATTGGTTGTCAAAAATAAAGTTAAAAAAAAAACACGCCTCAATGAGTAATTTTAGAGTTCCGTAGTAATAACTTGTGTTACCTGTGAGCGTTCTCGTACGTCAAGGGTTTTCTTTCAATCTTGATCGCTCCAAACCAGGCCCACGATAATGGTGCGGGGTTCCGTCCACCCTCCACTAGCTCCCAAACCGAGACACGTTGTTTTTCCGAGAGCCGGAGACCCTTTGCACATAATAACATTTATATACACAGTCAGATAAAAGTAAAACTCAATTTACTGTTTCAATATTTACTATACACTGTTAAGAAACGTACAGAAAATATACTCTTTAGAAATATGTACAGCAATGCACTGTTTTTTACAAACATCATATATACTTGTAGTACCAGATAAAGCAGTATGGTGATGCATCGATGCGTGGCACAGGCACATATTGAAACGTTATTGTTGTTATAAATTAAATTTTGCTCGTGTTCTTTAGATTTCCACCACTCGGTTTTAAAGAATATATAAACAAGTAAAGGTGCGGGCGATATCAGTTCTATTTAGATTTACTAAGCGACACAACGACAATTGATACAAAAAAAAAAAAATTTTTTTTCGATCTGATTTCGCTATTGGCTTTACATGCCAAGGGAACGGACCTAGGCTTGAGCCGCTGCCGAGGGAGGCCTAGCCTGGTGTGCGGGAGCGAAATTTACCTCCAGACCAAGGCGGCGTGGTTTGTGGTTACGCGGGCGAGGGCGTGAACACGCAATGTTTGAAGAGATAGGCTGGTACTGATCGTTTGCTGTCGTTCTATTTTCGGGAGAAATAAAAAAATTGGGGACTATACTCACAGAGTTGTATAAATATTATGATAGAAAACAGCATAGATTGTTTTCTATATAGTTGTGAATTTGGTTCACATTCGTCTTTATAGGTATGATTATTCAAACAAAACTTATGTTTTGTATACCTTATTACTCATATCAATATGATTTTATAAAATTACCTGTTTCTTATCGCTGTCAAATCCAGTAATCTTGTTCCCTTTTTGATCCACTAAGCACCCGAGAGGTTCGCACGCGATCACCTGAAATATTTATAACTGAAATAATAAACTCTAAAACTGTAAAGTAAAAATGTGAGCTATCGTTGGACGCTTTACAGAAGTGAAAGTTCGAAATTGATTTTTATTGAAAAACACTTAAATCCCAAAATCAACAAAATAGAAAAAAAAATTGTAAATAACTTTCCAATGTATAGCGCCGCACGTTTCGTTTCATTACAAAGAACACGGGAACAAAACCGTAGATGAAAGCTAGTTTTATTGTATATTGCGTAATATGGAAACTATATAAAACTTAATAAACATTTTAATAATAATATTTCCAGGAGGGGATAATGTTTTACATTAAGTATATTTTAATGTAATATACTAATAATACTGTTGCACCCATAGTAATTATCAATTTTGTATATATAAACCAAGTTACATTAGAAATTAGATTTACGATCACGACGGGCGTAGTATAAAATTTCCTAAGTACTAAAATAAATAGAAGAATGAGAAAGAGAATGCAAGTAATGTGAAAAATAAATTTGCTGGAAAGAAAAAATATCAAACATGTCATATATGTACAACTAATAATGTAGTGCCAGGAATGAAGGGATAGATGGCGTTTAAAACAATTCTGACGGGTACTTGACGACATATCAAATTTATTTTACCTCAACTGTCACATTAAGATATTTCGTGACAAAACCATGGACCATTTGTTGAGATGTATAATTTTTTTACTGATTCGGCAAAATGACTACACATTACCTGATGAAAAGTATAGTTCATAAATAACAGCGACTGTAGATATTAAATAGCAACGACGGTCATGGCCATCATGCCGACCTGTAAAAGTGCTTCTTCACGCCTTGTTTGAAGGACTCCATTTCATAAGTGGAATTCAATTTCTAGTTTACAATAGACTAGACAATAGAATACGATGTATTTATGTGTTCATACCTCTATAATAGTATTTTTAGAGAGCGGCAGAAGTTGTCGTACGTAGTGCACGGAAGGGCCGTGCCGATCGCCGATTTCCTTCTTGAGTTTCTTCATGAGATTCTGGTAATGTTTCCGGTTGTTGTCGTCGCCGCCCTCCGCCAGCGTCGAGTGTATGAGAGTGGCAAGCATGTCGGTCAAAGTCGTGAACAGGTTGCTGCGACACAGACTATATTAATTTATTGTAAATACACTGTCTGGTCCCGCCACAATCATGCACATTTATATACCAACTAGCTGTAATACCCGCGACTTCGTCTGCATCGTTTATTACCTCAATTGCTTTGTTATATCTGTAAGGGATTGGGCAGCGTTTTCCATGAAAGTTCGCAGGCGGATTGACTTTTCCGAGACTATATTTCAACGAATTTACAAAGAATCTTGACAAATTATATACGTAAATAATCCTGCCTCATTAATCACTTTATCTACTGGTGAAAACCGAATGAAAATCCGTTCAATAGTTTTTGAGTTTATCGCGAACAGAACTGACAGACAGACAGACATGGCAAAGAACTTTGTACAATATGTAGTGATAATACTCTCATACGATAAAAAGTTATGAATATCGTGTCGCTAACAAGTCTTAACACTATAAATAATTCATTTTTCCATGGTCGACATATACTATTACAAAAAAATTAAATAGAGCTTTCAATGTTATCGATATATTAATGACAGTTAATTGAATGTGTTATGGGTTCAAAATATTATAACTAATACGTAATAACTCTAGATACTTTTTAAAATTGAAATACGTTTAGAATTATTATTTAGATTATTGTGACCATTGCCTAAGTATTTACTTGTCCTATATCGGATTAATGACGAGCTGTTATCGATTTTGCAAGACAGATTTATTTAATATTTATAAAATACCCATTGAAGTAGTACCTCTTAACATCTGTCGAATACAAATATATTAACATAAAATTCGCTTAGCGCATCTTACCGAATCTCTAATCCAGCAGCATGTAATTTTGTATGTAACCAGTGGCAGACATTAAAGGTGCAGACATCTAGTTTTGAGGGCCACCGAGCCAAATATCTATAAGTTTCTACTTTGAGAGGGCCCCAGAAACAAATAATTTTTAATCAAAGAGGTAGTACGATATTTGAAGAAATTTAATCCAACTTTCCCAAAAAAGTCTTTCATATGAGGGAATCCCGTATACATATTTTCGTCTGCTTGGGAGTCTCCCAATTTTATTTTCTAATTAAGGAGATAGAGGGGAAGGAAGAGTGACATAATCACCCCAAAAACAGATAATTATTAATCAAAATTCGAAAAGAAGTAGTAGGAGTGAGATAAACGTCTTGTATAACATATGAAAAAGTATCCACCGGCTAATCCTAGAGTTTCCTAAAACTTTATTGTTAAGGGTAGAGAAGGGGAAAGGGCTCCATTTAGTGACACAGTTCCGGGTCACCGATGTGTTTAGTCCGCCACCGTTTTTCAACTCATAGTTACCTATTATTATACGCATCGATGACCTGGTGTGCGACCAGCTGGGTCAATAGGACGGCCCAGTCTGACGTCAGCTGGTAGGAGCGTCTGATCGCATCGAACATTCCCCCGGCGAGGGAGAAGCGGAGTTGCAGCGCTTCGGGCGCGACGTCGTCCTGCCACGTGTCGTTGCAGGCGGAGCGTTCGTGATCGCGAGCGTGCGTTAAATAGTGCTGGAGTTGCGCGTG
>MU158879.1:724626-745260 GCA_015888305.1 Antheraea pernyi | reverse complement strand
CATAGTCAGTTCGAAAAAAAATAATGAAATGTATGATTAGAAAAAAAAATGAAATATTGGGATTTATTTGATGGTGGAAAATTTAGAGAATATACATTTCAATTTTTGTGTTAAAAATATTGATATACAAAAACCCAAGATTTCCTTTAACGTTTCACAGACGGCACACAAAAATGAGTGCATACTTTTGGATTATGCAGTCATTTCAAATATTCTCGCGTCGCTTGCATCCTTGTAAAAACAACTTTCATTATTCAGGTAAGGTTGAATTTGCAAAATCATAAGTTAATCGCATAACTTTAACCATGTATGTATATCGGGGAGTTTTTGCGGCCGGTTTTGAGCGCTACTTTTAGTCGAGACTATGTCTTGAGTTTTTATATGTCTAAATCGTAATTAAAAACGTATTCAATCTAGGCCGTGAGAAGGCACTTATGAACGTCAAAACTACAACCGGGTCGGGAAAACAACCCAGTTATCGAGAAGAACAGGCAAGAAATTCGACCTGGTTTATCTTATTAACAAATAATATTTAGAATATTTATCTCTTATATATAAAATTCTCATGTTACTTACCATACATCTCTGAAGCGGTTTGACCGATTTTTATGAAATTTTATATGCATATTCCGTAGGTCTGAGAATCGGCTACTATCTATTTTTCATACCCCTAAGTAATAAGAGTAGTCCACCCCTAACATTTATTTTTCATCTTTTTAACAAAATTTTTTAATTTAATTTTGTTATAATAGGCATTAAAAATACATACAACCCTAAATGTTCACCCTTCTAACACCAACCCCTATTTTTGAATAGTCATTTTAGTGATTAATAAATTTTCATCCCACTAGTTAACTGATCAATTATTTTGAAAATTATTTCACTGTTAGAAAAGTACATAAGATTACGTTTTATTTAGGTAAATATATATTATACAGTAAATGGGGCGTGGAGGTGAGGGTCAATGGAGCAACCCAGTGGATATCGGGAATACATTTCTTGTCAATATATATATATATAGTATAGTTTCGAGTCACAATTGGACGAGATAAGTTACGCTACAATCGGGTTTTAAGTTTTTTAAGATTTTTAGCGTTTGAAAATAAAATTGGAACCGGTAATACCGTATTTGGTGCAGACGAAGTTGCACGGGTCAGCTAGTATATACTATATTAAAACTGTAGCAAATCCAAATCTGTACATTAAATATTTTTTGAAAATTTTGATCGGGGTAGATTTTGTTATCGATATAGAAGCCAAAAATAATCGTTTTACAATTCTTGTCTGTCTGTCTGTCTGTCCCTGTGGACACGCATCAGTCTGAAAGTACTGAACCGATTTTGACGAAACTTGGCACTGTGATAACTAATATTACAAGATTACATTTAGGATACTTTTTGTCTCATAAAACGCAAGGGATTCTCCAAGATAACGAAAGGCAAAAATTTGTAGTAAAAGTAAGTAGACTTTTTCACGACACCTTAGTACAAGAGCCAGCAACGTTGGAATAACGAGAATTTTAGAAAAGCTGGTTCTTTAATATGAAGATATATTATGTCCTTCCAAACTCAGATTTAGGATACCTGATATCCGGTTAACGTTGTGTTTCACACATCACACCTTTACATGTCAAAATTTTGACTTATAAATCATTTTTTAGGAACATTTTTTTTCAGTAACTTTTAAACGCTATAAAAACATAAATTTATCAATGTCAGACCATTTTGTTATTGACAAGTATGTGTCCGATGATATTCTTTATAAATAGAATAATTCATTTGAAACCATTTTATTTTTTCCATTGCAAAGAACATATTTGATTTTACTAACCATTAATGATATTGAGATTTCACCGTAAACAATGAAAAACAACGATAAACGTAGACATATGCCTTGGGACTGACGCCATCTTCAATGCATGTGTCTATAACAGGCGCTTCCACAATTATCACTATCTTTATCGTACAACCAGTGTTGCGCTAATATATATATATACAAGTTAATCTATAGATATTAATTTAATTTACTCTCTTTTATGTCTAAAGAAAATAATAATAAAATTACAGCCATCTTAACATGGTTTGAACCTACTTTTTTATTTACAAAAAATAGCATCGGGCATATTATTGTTAATAACAAAAATGTCTGGCAATAATAATTTTAGTTGCGTTTCAAAGTTAGTGAAAAACAAAACATTCTAAAATTATATAAAAATCAACATTTTAGCCTGTAAAGGTGCGGATATGCACTAATAAACGCAACGTGTACCGGCAGCCAGGTGGCCCGCACGATGTTCTGAAGAAAATAAAGATATATAAAAAAATTGAAAAACTGCCTTATTGAAATTCGTTATCGAAAACGTTGCTAGCTCTTAGACGAATAGTTACAGGCAATATTGAGTTATGCTCATATCTTTTTAATATTTATATTTTTCTTCAATATATAGAAAATAGTTATGATATCATTCAGTGTTTCATTTATCATTATCTATTTTATGAATATATTTTATCGTTCAATTTACAATTTAACTCTATCCACTTGATATTTTATAATGTAAACTATACTGACTGCATAGTAAACGTTTATAAAAAAGGGAAAGGAAAAAGGAAGGTTAGAAACTAAGGGTCCATAGACCTCTAAAGCTTTTTTTTACATTACCGCCTATATATGTACGTTAGTTTTTATTTTAATTGAACCCGGTAGATGATGCTACGAAAGGGTTGTAGGCTTATTTTAAAATATTTCTCACATACCATTTGGGTATATGTTTGAGTGATTCCCTTGATAGGATTCACAAATGGATTATTAAAAATTTTCACGTTTAAAAATATAATTGAAACCAGTGATAACCGATTTGGTGCAGACGAAGTTGCACGGGTCAGCTAGTTTAGAATAAATTAGGTACATGTCACAAACGCATGGATGCAAAAACATGGATGCACTGAGATGAGCTAATTCCAGACATCACTATCGTTCACATATTGAGCCACTCTATAATAGCCTTTTGACACCAAAACCCGCAATGTTAGTGGTAAAAACCCAAAAAAAATTCCTTACTAAAAAACTATCGTTAACTATCATTCGACCGCGGCTTCGTTTGTGTTTATTTATATTTGAGCTATTCTTTATAATATTTTTTTAAGTGAAAAGTACAGTTATGACCTTTTCTGTAGCCCTGGCAACGTATATGCAAAATTACATGACGATCAGTGGACTAATTAAGGTGTGAATATGTAACAAACAAGCGAACAAACAAATGTTAGCATTAATAATATTGGTTAGGTTAGCCATCCAAATGACCTAATGAGTGTAAAAAAATCATCAAAATTGTGGGACAAGAATTGTTACTTACACACACATAATTACATTTTATAGATAAAAAATAAACTAACCTAGTTTTTCGAACAATACACTACGAATTATATTTGACGATATACATTAGTGGCTATTGAAAGCGCGTTCACTAATCATATTTATCAGCGATTCATTACATGAAACTTAAACCCACGCTACACGCTTTCCCCATAAGTGCTACTATGATTAATGGAGTCGGGTGAATTGGGAGACTCGGTACACAATGGCTTTTATTGGCTGACGTCAGGGAGTGACGCGACACCGTGACTAGTTACAAAACAACGAATCAATAATGATCATGCATTACTTAGGCGGGACATTCTTAAAGCGTTCCTGCCAATGTGTGTGACAAATATTGACCTGTTTGAGACAAATCAAGAAATCATGTATGACAGCTACACAGCGACTGAAATTTGAAAACTTAAGGCTAAGAATTCACGAAGCGGTTTTTACCCAAGCCCACCGCGGGCGTGGAACTGCGGTTTTATCCCTAAATTCACGAGACCGGTTACTTGCGCGGTCACGCAACCCTCGCGGTTTGATATCATCGCCCGTGAATGTGGCGGGCGATAATCGCAAGACGGGTGGTTAGCGAATTAAAGAAGAATGACCCGCCAATCGAACGCAGAGTGCGCGGGTGTAAATCATCGAGACTGTTCTTAGCCTAAGGACTCACGGAGCGTTTATTACCTGCGTCCGCCGCGATTGCGGGCCCGCAGCTTCTGTAGAATACAGATATATATGTAAAATATTAAAGCACAACTCATGACGCGTTTTACGCCGACGGTATGTGCGGTTGTTTGCGGCTCCCGCTGCTCGGGCAGGCAACTAGTAGAATCGCGCGGGATGCGGTCACCCGCAGCCTCGGCGGTTTGCGCCCACGAGCTCTGCGTTCGGTTGGCGGCCCGTCCTTCTCTAATTCATTAACCACCCGTCTTGCAACCACGCCACGTTTGCGTCTCCCAGTCCGTTAGTGGTATCCGCCGCAAAATACGAACCCGTACTAAACGCTGCGCGTTGTAAAAGACGTCCGCGACATATTTTTATCGACCCTCCCTATGAAATAACGGCAGTGAACGATCAGTACCAGCCTGTCTCTCCAAACAGAGCGTGCTCACGCCCACGCCCGCGTAAGCACAGATCACGCAGCCGTGGTCTAGGGATAAATTTCGCTCTCGCACACCAGACTAGGCCCCCCTCGGCAGCTGCTCAAGCCTAGGTCCGTTCCCTCGGCGTGGAGCCCTTGAGTACGCTGCTCGCGCGACACAGTGACACAAAATCTTACATCACTGCGACAACATTACATATATCACCTCTACACACGTGCACGCATACATGCTTACACATGCAAGTGAAAGGGTTTTATCTTTTTTCCCTTATCAAACTGAAATAGTCTAGAATATTATCCGATACGAAATATATATAAGAGTTATTGAGGTATGTATGCTTGGTACACATATATGTTTCAACAACTCATATATGTATGAATAGTTAGCTTAGCTTAGGTTAGCTGACATAGGTCGCGAAATACATGTATCAGGCAACAGCCAAAGCCGAGGTGTGCCGCGCACCCTTGAGCTATTTGTCAAAATAAAATCGGCTGAGTGCCTTAAGCGCTCGCTTTAGTAGTCCGGTGAAGCTGTTAAGACCTTGCTTGGTCAATAGCGTAGACAGTTCGAAGAAAAAAAAAAGCCACGTTTGCGAGCGATGATCTCAACCGTGAGGGCTGAGAAACCGCGCAAATAAGCGGTCTCGTGAGTTTATTTCGCGCGGCGGTCACGGGTAAAAACCGCTACGTGAGTCCATAACCTAAGTCGAAACAGGAATGTATTTCTGTCGCATTCTGCCTGAATCATCAAATGGAGCGTGAGAGAGACAACTGCATCTCGGACTAATTATTGTTTATTTTCGTCGTTTCTTGTTTTTTCGTCAAAGTAATTCTAGAAAGCCCTGATTTATTATAATAATTGATTTATAGATAAAATCAAAACATAGGGCATGATATCATTATCATTACATAGTATAAAACAAAGTCCCCTGCCGCGTCTGTCTGTCTGTCTGTCTGTTCGCGATAAACTCAAAAACTAGGGAACAGATCTTCAAACGGTTTCCACTAGTGGATAAAGTAATTCACGGGGAACGTTTTAGTATATAAATTTGTGAAGGTTTCGTGTAGATTGATTGAAATATAACGATAATTGTTGGACAAGTCGGAAAAATTCAAACGGCCTGTGAGATTACATCGAAAACGCTGACTAATCCTTTTGAGATATAACAATGTATGTTGGGTAAATGTAATAAGGTTTACTTTTGTATGTATAGGTTAAAATAAAAGAAAATGACGTCCATTGAAAAATGTATTGACGACTTGATATTATAATGTCAATGACATGATACATTTTTCTTTTTCTTTTTAGCCAGGTGTAAATGATGAAACAACAGAGACAATATAGATCTACAAAAAATATTTATCTTTTACGGATAACCGACTATACTCATTATATGTTCTAAAAAAAGTGACATACAATTTTAAAGCTATTTAGATGTATTGGGTTGGGTTTAATTAAATATTACGATAATTGTTGGACATGTCGGAAAAAGTCAAGCCACCTGGATTTCATCGAAAACGCTGCCTAACCCTTTTGAGATATAACAAAACAATGTATGTTGGAATATTCCCCTTTTATATAGATCTACAAAGAAGTCTGTGAAGGCATTTTTTAAGGATAGCCCACTATAATCATTATATTTTCTAAAAAAACAAGGTGACGTACAATTTGAAAGCTATTTAGACGGATATAGTATTAAGAATTATCAAATTAAATACTTTATGCATTAAGCATTTCATGCGGAGCCTCTGGCTCCCAGGGAAATAGAGGAGAAAAGGAAGAATGAGAGGGAAAACAGGATGGAGAGATGGAGGCAGGACCTGGCGGACGCGCAGTTCGGTAGATATACTATCGACGCCGTCCGCCCGGTCCTGCGGGATTGGTGTAACCGAGGATGGGGCTCCCTGACGTTCCGCCCTAGATGACTAGATTTTTTTTGTATTTTCTGCCAATTTTTTTTGTAGTGTTGTGCTGTGTGTTACTTTGAACAAAACTTTTTAATCAGTTACAAGAGGAATAAGTTACGCCTAACAGCCTTATTTTGAACATAATTGAAATGTATATATTGTGGGTATAAATGTATGTAGTTTGTATGTTATTATACTTTTGATCAATTTCGCGGTCGTGTTCCTATTTATACTCAAACTTTAATGAGTTTAACGAGAAAAACAATTAAGAACTTATTATTTAAAATCTTTATACATATAATAAATCGGTGGCTAGATCAAATTGTACGTTGTACATTAAATATTTTTATGAAAGTTATAATCGAAGTGAGCTTTGTTATAGATTTAGGAGGCAAAAATATCTTATTTAGACTTCTGTTTCTGTGTCCGCATGTCACTCTGAAAGTACTAAACCAATTTTAAAGTAATTTCGAAATTTTGAACCACTGAACGAGCCATGACACAGTGATAACTAATATTATAAAGTAACATATAGAGTAATTTTGTTCCATAAAACGGAAGGAGTAAACCAGTGTAAATGACAAAATTTAAAAAATTGTGGTATGTTAAATTTTTGACGGATTTTAATGACATTTTCTTTGTGTTATTGCAGACAAATTAGTCAAAAATGCAAGCTAATGCACATTCTTGACATACATCTTTTCATATTCATATTTCTGACATATGCCAGATGACTGTTGAAAGGTTAACACCTTCAATATTGGGATAGTTCATGTTCAAATTTAACATATAATATAATAATATTATAGTAAAACTAATACTAATACAAAACCAAGATAACCTTAGATAAAATATGTTTTTAATAGTATGGGAACGATACTTTAAACGTAAAAAAATCACACCTAGGTTTATTGAACAGAATTCAATGAGATCTTTTCAAGGTCAATCATTACGTAACTGCTTATCGCTGGAATGCCGCACGGTCGAACAATGGGAAGCGGGGTGCGGGTCGAGGTGTAGAACGCGGGCCGGATTGCGCGGCGCGCACATTGTAAACGATGATTCATCGCACATTTTGTGTAAATCAACTGATGTTGAGTGAAAATCAGTTATGCTTTTCTCGAGATAATTAGGTCAAATATTATGCACCTATTTTTTTATTGATTTAGAATCAAAAAAACTAATGATTGTCCTGTAAAAATATTGCCGGCGTCTAATCTAACACCCAGTAGTAACAAAATATGGAGCACAATGACAAAAATTGAATCAAATTATGTTTGTTTTCAAAAAATTACCTATTACGGTGTTGCTAAGCAATGAGTGATTCCAGAATGAAGTTCAGAATTTTTTTTAGAAAACATAAACCTACACAGTATTATTTTGCGATATAGAAAATAAGGCTCAAAACTATCTAATACAGTTTTGTCAGGACATGAGTTGTTTCGATATTTGATAAAATTTGTTTTCCCAAATACTAATGAGTATTGGAATGTAAATTTACGATTAGAATAATTAGTTTAGGCGTTTGCAGTTGCCATTCAATACTATATCTATACTAATATTGTAAAGACAGGTAAAGTTTGGATGTTCGGTGTAGTAATCCTTGGTCCTACTGATCTGATTTTGAAAATTATGTTTGAAATGTAGAAGTAGATAAAAGTAGAAAGGTGTTGGTATTATCTCTCAGTGCTAACTTATTATTTTGGCAAATATTTATATTAATCACAATAAAAGTAATTAAAATTGGCAACAATGCAATATGACGTGCGCCACTTAAATGATTTGAAACAAAGGAATAAAATTTGTAGCAAAAATATTCATTACCTTTAGCTTTACAAAAAAGTCCACTTACAAAAACAAATAGCTAAATAAAAATGGAGATTTCATGGAGATAAAATTTATTTTGTACGGTATGTTAATTGATAAAGTTGGTAAAATTATTGCGTTGTCGCTGCCGCTGGGCCTATGAGAGTAGTAAGTAGGGCACGGTCGTGAGTAGCACACAAGCTATCCAGAGGGTACTGGGAAGAAATTATGTGTTTGAGTGGGTCGCTGAACTGTTTGGTTACACAATTTAAAACGGTTGGTGTCGCTGCAGTCCGGTTCTAGGTTTTTAAGATTTTTCGAGTTTGGAAATACAATAGAAACCGGTAGTAACTGATTTTACGCTGACGAAGTTGCGCGGGTTAGCTAGTAGGTTATAAAAATATGTGCTCTAGTATCATTATTCAGGTTGAAAACAGTGGAATACGTTTGTATGGAGCGAACCCCGCCTGCGTTTTCTGAATGATTATGTCTTTAAATATTTATGTTATGGACCAAGTGATTAAGGCACTATTTAAATTACTTTAGTAGGATATCGATATTTTGGGAAATAGAGCAATACTTTTAAGTCGAAATTCGATCATAATTCTTTAATTGCCAATATTACCGAGTTTTTCCAAAAAGGGGTGAATAAATATTGCAGATGGCTGACGTAATGCGCTTGAATTATGGCGAATAGAGACTTATAAATAAAGGCTTTGACTCGTCGATGGTCTGGAAAAAGAGGAACAAAGCACGGTGTAAAAACGCAAAGTACTTTGTTTCTATTTCTCATCTTTTGTGTATTAATTTATTGTCAGGACATGAGCGGATACGGCTCTGGAGGCGGTATGACGGCGGGCGTAGGCGACACCGACTCGTTGTCTCGGCGATTACGTGAGGCGGAAAGAGCTCGTGCGGACGCTGAGAGAGCACATGCAGATGCGCTTGCGCAGCTGAGATCCGCACAGCGCTCTCCGCTTGATGTACACAGTGTCGAACAACTACAATCCAGGGTCAGAGAGCTAGAGAAAAAGGTATCATGTGTATAATTTTGTTTCTTTATTTGTGCAAGAACTGAACAAATATCATTGTGATCAGACGCCTGTAGATACATGTAGGTAAAGTTAACTTCTTCTTGATCACGTGTCACCTAAGTAGAATAGTCACAATATGATGCTTCTGTCATATTGTTAATTGAGATTTTGCTTAATATTTTATCACTGGCATTCTAACTGACATCAACCACCTTTAGAAACTTTTGGAATTGCATTATTACAGGCCCGATGATTGTTCATCCACATGTCCCAAATTTTTTTTCGTCGTATTACTACTTATTTCCATTTAAATTAATACATTGGCGAGTAGTTAAAAAAAACCAGGCGCTTGAGAAATATTCTTATGATATTTCTATCTAATAAGTAAAATACAGAACTATAGATTCCAAGTTGTTTGAAATCGTCAACAACTTCTGTTGTCAACTAGCGAGATAATATAAAACACAACTGTTTGGCATTATTCTTTATTATAAGTATAAAAAAAAACTTATATTTGTTATGTACCTACATAAACAGCTATAATAGGTAAATATTATCACAGGCAGCTTTAGAGACGGTAAGATGCGAAGAACTACAACTGGAATTGTCATCAACGCTTCGAGCGCGCGGCACTACAACATCATCTACTTGGTCAACACAATCTGCACAGCCCGCCTCCGAAATCGAACGTATCATGGCAAAGATAGAACAGGATAATCGAATTCTCGCTGAATTAGAACATACTAGATCAACAACACACGGTAAAGAAAGTTGCCTAATTTTCTCAAATACTATCACTTTTTATCAGAATTTTCCTATTTTATGTATCGGTACAGACCGGAACTACTTTTTGTAAACTTAACTATATTACTGTATCAAGTTACAGAATTTTTGTTTATAATATAAGTACACTTATTTGGTTAAACATTAACCAAACCAATTTAGAGTTACTTGAACCTAATTTTACAAGTTTTATTATCATGTCACTGTAGAAATTGCCACAGTTGTATAAACAGCGTATATTATTAATTATGAGTAATGGGATCTAATAATGATTTTATGCCTTACTATGTTTTACACAGGTATACAATCAAGTGGATCTACACAGGCTCTTGGAGAATTCCACTCTCCGACACCGTCACCACTCCCACATTCGTACACCAGCGCAACTGGACAAATGGCTATCTGTCAAAGCAACACAATGCCGACATTATCCTCGCTGCATCCAACCGGCCAATTTACTGCACCAAGCTCTAATTCCGTCGCTTACTCTATGAGCGCACACAATCCAACATCTTACGCCAATCCTGTTCCTTCTTATTCTACAAACTCTTATGGTCTTTCCAATACCCATCAAGTGACCTTCACCAACCCAGTTACTGCTCCTCTTGTCAACAGTATCGGTCAAATTTCTAGTACTTTAGCAGGACTGCAGAGTAACCTCCAGAATATTACAGGAAATGTATCTGCACTGAATTTGAGCAGTGGATTAACAGGACCAGGCGTAACCGGTACGATAGCTGGAACAGGATTGGTAGGTTTAAATAGTGTCCAGACTAGTTTACCAAGTTTGACACATACTCTTGGAGGAATACAGTCGACGTTGACTGGAGCTTTAGGGAATGCTCTAACAAACCTGAATACTGGAGCACAACTTGTACCGTTAAATACTAGTTTATCCGGCACAAGTGCTTATGGAACTGGAACTTATACGAATCCCATTCTATCGACTGGTTTAACAACTAATCCTTTAAACATCAAGCTGAAGCCTCTAGATGAAATAGATCTAGGTATATGTAGATTTACATCAGCAAATTCTGGAGTGGGAAGAGTGGCGACTCCAGTGACACCACATCAACCTTCATGGAGCCTAGGATTAGATAACCAATTTGGTACTGATAGACTAGGAGGCTTAGATACAGCGTTCAGTCACGATCGAAATCAGAGAGCATTGATGAGAATCCTGCCTAATCCTGCCTTGGACATGGATGGTTTGTGATATATTTCTATATTATATTAATTGATATCTATTATTTTATTAAAGAGTTTCAGCATAATATTTTATCATTTGCAGTTCGAAATACACATTTTATGAATGGTGGTGGACCATCAGATGTAGTTGATATGTTAGATATTCCTGGAAAAGGTCGCTGTTGTGTGTATATGGCGCGTTTTTCCTACGATCCTCCAGAGTAAGTATTAATTTTATAATTTCACACCAATATATATTTTTAAGGAAGAAACCTCCTAATTGTAATATTTCCAGGCTCGAAAGTGCGGAAGGTGAATTGTCAATCAACGCTGGAGATTACCTATTAGTTTGGGGTCCACCAGATCCTAATGCTGCTATGCTTGATGCTGAATTACTAGACGGTCGACGTGGCTTAGTGCCAGCTAATTTTGTCCAAAGATTAGTTGGAGAGGACCTTTTAGATTTCCATCAGGTATAATCGTTATATCCTTAAAGTTTTCACTAAATAAACACGCGTTTAACGTAAGTTTTACTAAACAGTGTTTAAAATTTAAAATTTTATTAAAATAATTGTTAAATGTTATTACATACAATTACAGTAATTTACATTTTATCTATTTGAATCCCACTTCGTTATTTGATTTTTATATTTCATCAAAATTGGTACATTTCATTTAATTTCACTATATGATTGCTGGCCAGCATAAACATGACCATAACGCGGAAACGCAGCTAGCAGTTTAGGAATGTTTCTTTCTCTTAGTGAATTAAATGGTGTCCATTATACATAATTTATATACTATTTAGGTATCGTACTTATAAATATAGCTTTATTAGCGTACTGTTTCTTTTTAATTTTAGTTTTTATTCTTTGATTATAGTTCCTTTAATACATGTATGTGTTATATAGTTTAGATACTATTGTAATTTATATTGTATGTTTTCTTTAGATTATCTACACTTATTATATTCCACTCCTTTATGAAGATAACGCTTTTCATTTCTAAAAATAAATCAAAGCAGTATTATCCGATTCACCAGGCGGTTGTATCGTCCGTTCGTGATGTAGACGAATCAGCTACGACAGCAATTAGTGACATTTCAATTAACCGGGACGTAGCAAGACTTACTGAAAATGCTGACGTCGCAGAAGGAACAGATGAAGACGACGGTGGTACTTCTCGTGAAACATATATATTTTTATAACATACACAAGCTTGCCTACAAACATTCACATTAACTACAAATCTTAAAGTAACATAACTAAACATTAATTTTATTTTAATGTACCAAAGTCAGTAAAAATGGGTAATAATTTTCGCATGCAGTTTTCCCAGTAAATATGCATCTCTAATAGTAGATATTATAAAATAATTCGTACAAAATATTGTTAGTAGAAAATCATGTTGCTTCAATCCTAGCCTCCAACAAAATCACACACAAACTTACATTTGCCTTTAAAAACATTATTTCCGTATTAAAAACTTCATACTTATCACTACTAGTGAACATGCAACACATTTACCATTAATGTTTACCTGGATCTATAGTTGAACCTCCCTTTCCTTCTCCCGATCCCTTGGACTTCGCTGCACGCTTCTTCGCATAACTCGCACTTCGCTGGCTGAACTTCCGCGTTCAACACTTGGACCTGAATGGCAGAGCTGTTTTTATCGTCGCTAGTGCCAGCCCCGCGGCAGCTGTCACTGGAGAGGCAATTGAATAAATCGGTGCTGATCGGTTGGACGGCTCCTGAGGGTGTTCAGATGGCAAACATCGACAGCTACCATGTGTACGTGGATGGAGTACTTAAGACAACTGTCAAGGCGTCGGAGCGCACGCGAGCATTAGTTGAAGGAGTTGATTCCAATCGAGTGAGTCTATAAATTAGATCATATTGTGATGTGAAATATATATAGCTTAAATAGTTGCTGTCACTAAACTATTGAACCCTATTAAATATATATCGCAGTTACCTATATTATGGTATTTTTTAACTCTGTTGATGATGAGAACAATTATTTCTTTTAGCCACATCGAATTAGCGTGCGTTCAGTTACTGCCTCAAGGCGTACGTCTCGTGCCGCGGCTTGCACAATGGTAATTGGCAGAGACACAGGAAATATGGGCCCAACTTGCGTTAGAGCGAGTGGAGTCACGTGTTCACAGGCTGTGATTTCCTGGCTTCCAGCCAACTCCAATCACCAGCACGTTGTTTGCGTGAACAACGTAGAGGTAAATTTGCATTTTAACTCATTCTTATAGTTCTATCTTAAAGTTAGAATAAGTGCAATAACGACGAAGATTAAGGCTTTTCAATACTTCCGTCAAGAATATACAAATATGTATGTATATTTATGTCTACAGGTGCGAACAGTAAAGCCCGGTGTTTATCGCCATATAATCACAGGTCTATCACCAAGCACACAATATAGGGTGACGGTAAGGGCTAAACATTTAAGAGCTGGTCCTCCATCGGGTATACCAATTGAAGAGGCACCTGGCGCTTATACGGACTTCAGAACCCTACCGAAAGGTCTCCCTGATCCACCAAATGAGATAATGGTACGTTTAAGTGTTGTTTTTAAGTGGCATGAGATGACCTTAGCTTGGCTTCTCTTCAAACATGATATTATTCTTACACTATTCTCTCACTTAATATATTCTTCAAGATTTCACTAATAAAATGGCACTGTGAATACTGAAAATAAATATTTAGGTTTAAAAAATGATTTTCAGAGTCAGTATAATGTATAAATTTAAGCATGAACGAATAAAAAGCGCTTCCTAACGCTACCAAAGCGTAAATGGACAGTGTTCCTGCTCACAGAGATTTACACACTCCATATCCTTTAAATATATCATAACCTCAGAGCACACAGCACGCCCGAAAACATGAGGAAGTCGCGTCAATCGCAACCATAAATCCAGCTCCAAGACTAAAAAATTATTTACTGATCCCACCGCCTATTTTATCGTTAGCTTAGATAGCTCCACTCCTGCCAAACCCTTCCTCGATGTGGCTTCATTGTGTGGTGTTGGTCGCAAACATCAAATATTGTCAAAACCCAATTGGCTAGCATCATAAACGTTTGGCTGGATTGTTGGTGGTGATTGGTGCGGTGTCGCAGGTGGAAGCGGGCCCGCAGGATGGCACTCTGCTGGTGACTTGGCAACCCGTGCTACGCCCGCCGGCCTCTGGGCCTGTCACTGGATACGCGGTGTATGCCGATGGCAAGAAAGTGACCGACGTTGATTCACCGACCGGTGATCACGCTCTCATCGACATTGGCAAACTGATTGGCCTCAATCCTAAATGTGTCACCGTAAGTATCGCTGTGTAAGCTTCATTTAGCTACATGAATGCTACGTTTTGGCAATATTTAAATCATTAGATAATGCGACATAATTGTCGTAGGAATTGTATATTATTGTTTTACAAAATAAACATATTGTGAAACTCTATATACAATCAAGTAAGTATATTTAAGTGTTATGTTTTTCTAGGTACGCACAAAATCACGTGACAGCCAATCTAGTGACAGCGCTCCGACACCTATACCGCCGGCTGTATTACGTGGAGTGGTAACAAGGTTGCCACGAGGACCTGGCCCCACGCAAGTTCAGCCAGGGCCTGTGTATAGAGGACCGCAACGACCTCAACCCTATCAACAACAACAACAAGTGATAGAACATGATGAGAATTTGTCAGATAAGGAAATATTCCCATCGAACAACAGACACGATCAGCAAACTGCTCAGGTGACCTATCAGTTCTTATTTTTGCTTAATTACTTTTAGTGATATCATTTATAAATAAAACACCCATTTACCTTGCCGTATGGTTAATAGTGGTTGAAATAAACTCTAATGCATAGTCAATATTAAAGCATATTGTCAATACTGCGTGTCATTCGATGATGCTGAAGGCAGATAAGGCAAAATTCGATATTAATATTTGTATATATAATTGGATAGACGAAATTAATAGAGTAGTAAGTAGGTCTTATGTAAAGACTGAATCAACCTTGAAGTGAAACTATGATTAATTACAGTTAATTAATATACAAAAATTAAAAAATTTAATTATTAAAAAGGCTCTAGTCTAACGAACAAAGATGTTGAAACTTCTACTATTACAGCACTTTATCTGTATGATTTTGTTTGCGATTCAATGTTGTATATTCTGTGTGTTTTTTCATATTTCATTTGGCCAGTATTTTCGTTTAAAATAACATTGAGTATTTATAGCTTCCTATTATCATTTGTGTATCTATTATAATAATTTTCTTCGTCTGTGTCTTCTTTAGCTATCATAAATTATCAATGTCATTCGCTCTCTTCTTACGTGACGAATTGTTTGAAGTTAGTTGAGATGCTAATTAAAAAAAATATCAAATTTAATTCTATGTTTGAGTCACAGACGATTCGTCTCGTAACATCGGTGTTGCAAATTGCACTCTCTATACTGTATCTTATGGTTCTATCGCTGGCATCTCCTAAATGTCCAGTATTTAGTTTTCTGTCAATCGGTATCACGGCACGACCCGCGACATCAACTATAGCTATGCACTCGGCTCGATGGTTCAAAATTAAATGCATTACTGCTTGCGACTAGATCAGTAGTCACTAGTGCTATTGGCCGATATCCGAAACATCGCACGACACCTTACAAGTAACAGATAATACTTAGAACATATAAAGAGCTTGTACTTTGTGACACAGACAATATCGTCCCTAGAGCTCATGAGTTGTCATACCAATTAGTTTAACCTGACCTCCTCACATAACTATTATACACCTTTCCGTAGCCTACGAGTGGATTCGGCACAGGTCTCCTAAAGAGTATATTCGACAAAATAACCCCTTCGGTAAGGAATTTTAACACGTCTTATAAATTTATTATTTTGTTTTGGTATACACGAATTACTTTAGCGTTTTAACGATTTATTTGTGAGTGATTTTTTTGTTCTATTTCAGTATTGTTTCGTTTTATTTTACTAAGTACTTCTTTTCACACAGTGTGCCCTTATTCTCATAGTGAAATATAATAATATACTGTAGTATAAATATAATTAACAGCGTTAAACACAATTTACTTTAAGTATGCTTTGATTTTAACTGAAAGTAGACTCGTAGAGAAGATATAAAATATTAGTTCAGTGCATTTATTTACTTCTTGTAAAAAGAAAACGTAAAAAGCTAAAGTAGCAACTTTATTTTCATATTCTGTTTCGTTAAAAAAATATAAAGATATGTTAAGTTTATATTTATACAATTATAAAAAAAAAACAGGTACTTAATTCGTTCTAATTTGGAATCAATATTTTGGTGATCTAGACATTAGACCGTTCTTGTTTTAGCATTTGGTACCTAACAATTTTATTATACATCATTATTCATACATTATTCATTGTCGCTCAATATCATATTATTCGATTATGAAATATGGACAGGTGAAAAATTTAAGTCGCAAGTACATCTACAAAATAATAGAGCCGAATGCTTTCAAGACTGTTACCCTTCACTTTCTACCTTAGCCTACCTATACATGTGGCTTTATTTGCTCATTAAAACAACTATCGGACTTGTGTCTCTCTCAAAAGCTTATATTCGCTTCATCTTCCTAATAACTATGCACTTACACGTAAATGCTTCTATGATATTTATTTACAAGCCTTAAGAAAGGCACAGAAAATGGTGAGATAAAATGTTCAAGCTATAAAATCAAAATAAAGTGCACCAAATTTTCACCTTCATTCATTCAGTAACCATATATGAGTCATGATTTATCTGTTCTTTCATTGGTTACAAATGCTATAATGTGAAATGACCGTATGGTATCAGCAATCGGGGATACCGGCCATCGAAATCACTAAAGAGGGTGCCACGGAGCTGGGTAGCGAAGATGAGGAGGCGTCGCGTCGTCGTCCGCAGGTCTGCGATCTCTAACTGTCCTCGATGTGCTCTCCATGTGCTAGCACTTACTATACTGTCTCTTTCGCAAATGTACGGTCCGAACACAAGTTTCTACTTTTCCGTGTTTCTATGTTGTCACTTGTAATTTTCTCGTTGTGGTACACGCGACACTGGTTCACGCGTCCGAACACGTCCATGTTTTACGAAGCACAATTTAATGACACTTCTTGATATATATCCTTACAGTAAAGTCTGCGAAGTGAGGTTCCCACAGAGCACTCGATACAAACATCACTCGTGCATGTACAATGCGTTTCTATGACTCCTGCATGTTGTCTTGGCTTAGACGCATACCACACACAATCCCTGTCACACAGTTACTTATAGATATAAATACAAATTGTGGACAAGATCGATCCTCGGCGTGAATATTTGCATACGGTTTTCTGCGAATTAACTTTTATTCTTTATCTGACAAGCACATTTGGAACGATTGTGAATGCTGTGATTTCAAGTGTTAAACGCTGCACGCTAGCTTTCGTTATGCATGGGAACTGAAGGAATGTGAAATTTTAATATTGACTCCAAAGAAAAGGTAAAGTTTAAATCGCTTTGAAACGCAGCGCAAAATTGGATAATATGGCTATTAGCTTATTATATTGCTGTCGGTTTTGTTATGGAAAATCTAACCTTATTAATGTGTTGGTTCGTACGGACGTCAGCAGCAACCGTCCCAACCTGCGCAAGCGTCACAGCCGCCTTCCGGGCAGCAGTACCCGAGTACACCAGCTTACCATGGCACGCAGCAACCCCCCTTTCCACCAGCCGGACAGTTCACAAGTAATCAGCAAAACCAGTACCCCGGGCAACCGCAGCAATATCAAAACCCGCCGCCTAGGAATCATCAGGAGAGAGGTCGACCTCCTAATCCTCATCAGGTTATTTTATCTCTTTTACACAATTTTCATGTACTTTACTTTGACCTTTTAGATTACTTTTTTCTGTTTTATTCAAACTACATGTAATGTTGATCAAGATCCCAATAAATTTGTTGAAATTTATAAATTTTATACTGAATTATGTTTATATCTCCAAGTATAATATTTCGGTAATGGAGCTATCAGTAGTTAACTCGAACAACATTGTCCATGGGTTCCAAGTAGCAAGGTCAGTCGAGCAACGTACAGTACGCAGGCCGAGGCGCGACAAGCGGAGTCGGTGGTCCGCGTGGGCCACAAGTTGGCCCACGGCACGCCCAGCAAGGCCATCCGCAGTCTAAACGAAGCCGCTACTTCATCGCGCTCTTCGATTATGATCCGGCTACAATGAGTCCTAATCCGGAGAGCTGCGATGAAGAGCTGCCTTTTAGTGAAGGTGACACTATCAAGGTACGCGTTTATAGAAAAATATTGTCATTAGATCGGATTAAAAAAAAAGATAATAAGTGTTAAATAAAAGTATATTCCGATGTAAGCTCAAAACGTACATAATATTAGTAAGCGAATTGTCTCATATACAATTGTGTACCAACAGTGATTTAAATATATCTATCTAACTGTTATTGTTACTGCTAATAGAGTATTTTCTGAATCCATGTCTTTCAACGATTTGCTTGACTTTGAAAAAGAATCACAAAATTGCGAATCCTGTAAATTTACTGAAGATACTTAATATATGCAGCCAGAATGTGGTCGGAACGACTTACAACGAAAAACTGTTATCGTACCATCGTAATGTAATCAAGGCATCATTCGTAAAATGTTACCAATAGCTGTTGCCACTGGGAACCAATATTTTATGGAAGTTGGTTATTAATGGCATATTCGTTTAGTAGTTCTGAAGTAGAGCCGGTACTTTTTGATGGTGGTAGAGCCACACTGAAACTATTACTGGTTTCAGCATGAATGGGTCGGCTCGCCCGGGGTAGTGCCACCCTTTCATAGAAAACCGACGTGAAGTAACAGTGCTTGCATTGTTGCGTTTCGTTCGGTGAGTGAGAGCGCCGGAGACCCACCTCCCCTTCCCTCTCTTCTCTCCTCTCCCTCTCCCTCGCCTAACCCTTCCCCCAAGGGTGGCAATGCACTTGTGACTCCTCTGGTGTTGTTAGTGTCCATGGACGGTGGTGATCACTTTACATCAGGTAAAGCTGTTCGTTTGCCACCTATGACATAAAAAAAATACTTAAAATATTATTCAGACTTTAATTATTTTAATCTATTTGAAATATTAAACTGGATATCATAATTAAAATAAAAGCATTTTTTTTCTGTTCTTGTATATTTTGATAGGGTAATCGATTTACATGTACATATTATGTGTTTAAAGAATTATAGGAATTTGATGTATCCAATAAGGGGTCTGAGGTTTTGATGAAAGAAGGCATCACCATTAAACCATAGAATTGTGGTTACGTATTTTCTAGTTTCTAGCCTTCAAGGTAGTTGGAAATATTGCCACCAAACTTTTCAGCTCATTGTTTTACCAAAACCATCTCCAGCGTTATCATCATTAAACGTTGTTATATTCAGACGTAAGGTCAGTACTAAATAAACAAATAAATCAGGTATGGGGCGACAAAGACGCGGATGGCTTTTACTGGGGTGAATGTCGCGGTCGGCGTGGCTACGTCCCACATAACATGGTTATGGAAGTGTCGGAGCAGGAGGCTGTGGGACAAGCAGCTGCTAAACCCCGCGATCGCTGGACTGACGCTTACGCCAACCAACCTGTGCGAAGAATGGTCGCCCTCTACGACTACGATCCACAGGAGCTGAGTCCTAACGTGGATGCTGATGTAAGTATTCTGTCTTACAAATATTAACTAGACATGGGTATTCTAAGCAATCCTTTCAAGATATTGACGACAACATCTTTTTTTTACGTGGGGAAATCCCTTATCGATACACTACCCTCTCGGGGGAGAGTGTGGGTTATGTCCGACTCGCACGGACTAAAACTCCACGCTGTACGTCTGCCGCTATAGTTGGGGCGGCACTTAGACTTTCTCTATAGACTTCATCGTGCCGCCCGGCCCCAGCGATTGGCCCAGCAGCGAAAGCGCCGCCGCCGGGCCCCGTCTTGTTAGGAGACAGCCGGGTACACACCGGCCGTCACCTCCATCCGCCAGACCTGTGCAATGAGAAGGTGGGCCCCCCGACCCATCCCCCCCGGTCCGGCTACGGTGGGAGGAGGCGATCAAACTGCCGCCTCCTCCTGCCTGTCCTCCATTGACGACAACACCTGCCTTTGCCATAACACATATGTGCGAAACTGAACATTTGCTTCAACTATTCCGTAGTTTTAGTACGAAGAGATTAGGGCATATAATGCTTTGTGACAATTATCGTATATGTCCATTTGATTTTTTGTGTTTGATGGAGAAGGGTTCTGCTATCAAATCTATTATTATAGCTATTTATATGGTGGTAGAGTCACGCTGAAACTATTACTGGTTTCAGTATGAATGGGTCAGCTCGTCCGGGGTACTACCACCCTCTCATAGAAAACCGACGTGAAGTAACAGTGCTTGCATT
>MU158879.1:691296-723778 GCA_015888305.1 Antheraea pernyi | reverse complement strand
AACATAGGTTGGCAACGCACTTGCCACTCCTCTGGTGCTGTTAGTGTCCATGGACGGCGGTGATCACTTAATATCAGGTTAACCGCCTGCTTGTTTGCCTCCTATGATATAAAAAAGTACATCATCTATATTCGTTTACACTATGTACTCAACTAAGTTTATGTAAGCGCTGTACAAAGTTAAAGGGGCAAAGTAGCGATCACTTACCGTCAGGTGAGCCGCCTGTTCGTTTGCCCCCTAGAATATAAAATAAATAAATACTAAATCATAACTGACAAATCTTGGTGACTTTTTATATAATGCTCATGAAAATCGTCATGGGACAGAGAAGTGACTTGTATCAAATTGTAATCACCTCTCTATCCCTTTATATTGCTACTTCCAAATATCATTGTGTGAACCCACAAAATAAAAATAAAAAAGGATTTTGTCTTCTCTGAACAATGTACTACTTTCTCATAAGTTACCATACTAGTTATTTTAGATACCTTTTAAAATATAGATACAAGAATATACACAATTCTGTATTATTTGTGTTAATAACAACGAACTGAAAGACTACTGAAAGAAACCGTTTGTCCTATCACAGATTCTGGTAGTTGATATATGATAAACAGTAAAAACTATATAAAGCCCGTGTTTCTAGGCGGAGCTCAGCTTCCAGACAGGACAAATTATTCATGTTTACGGCGAGATGGACGATGATGGGTTTTATATGGCGGTACTAGAGCTACATGTATCCCGTCCAGATGGTGCGGTGCGTTTCCTAACTCGCGCGTAAAACACGTGCAACGAGCGAGAGTCTCGCGCGAGTCGAGACACTCAGACCCCATTGCTGCGTCCAGTACTACGCGCGAGTCAGTGGCGAGTCGACATAGTTGTCAGTTGTCTATCCGTACGATGTATGCGATGTTTCCTAGGGTAGAAACGCGGTATCTGGACGCAATATATTTTGAAGCGTGCGAGTCGACTGGCGCGTAAATCGCTTCATCTGGACAGGCTCTTACGACTGAGCCGTATCCGTCGGTGAAGGAAAATATAGTGATGAAACCATAGTATGATGGTAGACTTGTTTCTAATACCACCTAGCTAACTCCCATCGTCTAGTTGAAAAGATGGTGACAAGCACCTATGAGTATATTCCGGCAGCTGCACTTTGAAAAAATCAAATCAAAAATACTTTTTTCAGTTTAGACCCTTATAAGGCACTTATGAACTTCAAAGACTACCACCGGTTCGGAAAATAACCCAGTCATCGAGAAGAAACGGCAAGAAACTCAATCGGTTACATTTTTTAAAACATATATTGCCAATACATCATACAATAGCTTTTAGTGGATGCATAGAGAGGAGTCAATTCCAGACATCACTATCGTTCACATACTGATCCACTCTATAATATCCTTTTGACAATAAAACCCGCTTGACGTGGCGCTTAAATTTACAGTCCTGCAAATCGGTAACATGCTTTGGGACTTTATTGTAAAACCTAACACTATTACCTAAAAAACGATTACTGGTTTCGCTAAGTCTGAAACATGGGGCGACCAGTTTATTATAGTTTCTACTATTTAGATTATGCCGGTCTTTTACTAAATTCAGTTTTTCAAAGTTTTTACGGGCATACATTAAATTATCAAGAATGTATTGGGAGGGCAGAGTTATGATACCGAATTCTTGGAAGTTCGTTTTTAATGATTCGCTAGCTCCCATATTATATATTGCTCGAACTACCCGTTTTTGTAATAAAAACTTGAGAGCCAGTCTCCCCTAGTTTTAGTGAGTTTACCATCTCTGACCATATCGTCATTTCATATCAGATGATATCGTAGTCAAGAGCCAAAACCTCTAAAGTATTTAAAAAAAAGTCGTTTGTATGCTCATATATGCTCATATCAAACTCGAAAATTCAATCAAACTCGTAGCTTGCACGCGCACGCGTCTGCTCCACAATAAATTGCTGTATATTACTGGTTTCGGCATTGAATGGGTCGGCTCACCCGGGGTACTACCACCCTCTCACAGAAAACCGACGTGAAGTAACAGTGCTTGCATTGTTACGTTTCGTTCGGTCAGTGAGAGCACCGGAGGCCCACCTCCTCTCCCCTCTTCGCTCTCTCCGCACCCTCCCTCATTCCCCCTTCTCCCCAAACACAGGCTGGCAAGGCACTTGCGACTCACCTGGTGTTGCTAGTGTCTATGGACGGCGGTGATCATTTAATATCAGTGGACCGCATGCTCGATTGCCTCCTATGATATAAAATAAGAAAAAAAGAATCTATTGGATAAATATTTGGAGTAATACTTAGAGGGCTGGAAGACCACCGCCCTTCCCACTTCCCCCCTCCTCCCTACTTTCCCAACCCCTCTTCCCCCAAACACAGGCTGGCAATGCACTGGCGACTCCCCAGTGTTGCTAGTGGCATCATTCGTAAAATGTTACCAATAGCTGTTGCCACTGGGAACCAATATTTTATGGAAGTTGGTTATTAATGGCATATTCGTTTAGTAGTTCTGAAGTAGAGCCGGTACTTTTTGATGGTGGTAGAGCCACACTGAAACTATTACTGGTTTCAGCATGAATGGGTCGGCTCGCCCGGGGTAGTGCCACCCTTTCATAGAAAACCGACGTGAAGTAACAGTGCTTGCATTGTTGCGTTTCGTTCGGTGAGTGAGAGCGCCGGAGACCCACCTCCCCTTCCCTCTCTTCTCTCCTCTCCCTCTCCCTCGCCTAACCCTTCCCCCAAGGGTGGCAATGCACTTGTGACTCCTCTGGTGTTGTTAGTGTCCATGGACGGTGGTGATCACTTTACATCAGGTAAAGCTGTTCGTTTGCCACCTATGACATAAAAAAAATACTTAAAATATTATTCAGACTTTAATTATTTTAATCTATTTGAAATATTAAACTGGATATCATAATTAAAATAAAAGCATTTTTTTTCTGTTCTTGTATATTTTGATAGGGTAATCGATTTACATGTACATATTATGTGTTTAAAGAATTATAGGAATTTGATGTATCCAATAAGGGGTCTGAGGTTTTGATGAAAGAAGGCATCACCATTAAACCATAGAATTGTGGTTACGTATTTTCTAGTTTCTAGCCTTCAAGGTAGTTGGAAATATTGCCACCAAACTTTTCAGCTCATTGTTTTACCAAAACCATCTCCAGCGTTATCATCATTAAACGTTGTTATATTCAGACGTAAGGTCAGTACTAAATAAACAAATAAATCAGGTATGGGGCGACAAAGACGCGGATGGCTTTTACTGGGGTGAATGTCGCGGTCGGCGTGGCTACGTCCCACATAACATGGTTATGGAAGTGTCGGAGCAGGAGGCTGTGGGACAAGCAGCTGCTAAACCCCGCGATCGCTGGACTGACGCTTACGCCAACCAACCTGTGCGAAGAATGGTCGCCCTCTACGACTACGATCCACAGGAGCTGAGTCCTAACGTGGATGCTGATGTAAGTATTCTGTCTTACAAATATTAACTAGACATGGGTATTCTAAGCAATCCTTTCAAGATATTGACGACAACATCTTTTTTTTACGTGGGGAAATCCCTTATCGATACACTACCCTCTCGGGGGAGAGTGTGGGTTATGTCCGACTCGCACGGACTAAAACTCCACGCTGTACGTCTGCCGCTATAGTTGGGGCGGCACTTAGACTTTCTCTATAGACTTCATCGTGCCGCCCGGCCCCAGCGATTGGCCCAGCAGCGAAAGCGCCGCCGCCGGGCCCCGTCTTGTTAGGAGACAGCCGGGTACACACCGGCCGTCACCTCCATCCGCCAGACCTGTGCAATGAGAAGGTGGGCCCCCCGACCCATCCCCCCCGGTCCGGCTACGGTGGGAGGAGGCGATCAAACTGCCGCCTCCTCCTGCCTGTCCTCCATTGACGACAACACCTGCCTTTGCCATAACACATATGTGCGAAACTGAACATTTGCTTCAACTATTCCGTAGTTTTAGTACGAAGAGATTAGGGCATATAATGCTTTGTGACAATTATCGTATATGTCCATTTGATTTTTTGTGTTTGATGGAGAAGGGTTCTGCTATCAAATCTATTATTATAGCTATTTATATGGTGGTAGAGTCACGCTGAAACTATTACTGGTTTCAGTATGAATGGGTCGAGGCCCACCTCTTCTCTCCCTCCTCCCCTCCCTCATTCCCCCTTCCCCCCAAACATAGGTTGGCAACGCACTTGCCACTCCTCTGGTGCTGTTAGTGTCCATGGACGGCGGTGATCACTTAATATCAGGTTAACCGCCTGCTTGTTTGCCTCCTATGATATAAAAAAGTACATCATCTATATTCGTTTACACTATGTACTCAACTAAGTTTATGTAAGCGCTGTACAAAGTTAAAGGGGCAAAGTAGCGATCACTTACCGTCAGGTGAGCCGCCTGTTCGTTTGCCCCCTAGAATATAAAATAAATAAATACTAAATCATAACTGACAAATCTTGGTGACTTTTTATATAATGCTCATGAAAATCGTCATGGGACAGAGAAGTGACTTGTATCAAATTGTAATCACCTCTCTATCCCTTTATATTGCTAATTCCAAATATCATTGTGTGAACCCACAAAATAAAAATAAAAAAGGATTTTGTCTTCTCTGAACAATGTACTACTTTCTCATAAGTTACCATACTAGTTATTTTAGATACCTTTTAAAATATAGATACAAGAATATACACAATTCTGTATTATTTGTGTTAATAACAACGAACTGAAAGACTACTGAAAGAAACCGTTTGTCCTATCACAGCTAATTCCAAATATCATTGTGTGAACCCACAAAATAAAAATAAAAAAGGATTCTGTCTTCTCTGAACAATGTACTACTTTCTCATAAGTTACCATACTAGTTAATTTAGATACCTTTTAAAATATAGATACAAGAATAAACACAATTCTGTATTATTTGTGTTAATAACAAAGAACTGAAAGAATACGAACTCTTCGTAGTCCCGGTAACTGTTTGTCCTATCACTGGCTTTATATAGTTTTTACTGTTTATCATATATCAACTACCAGAATCAGTGATAGGACAAACAGTTACCGGGACTACGAAGAGTTCGTATTCTTTCAGTTCTTTGTAGCTATTACTGGTTTCGGCATTGAATGGGTCGGCTCACCCGGGGTACTACCACCCTCTCACAGAAAACCGACGTGAAGTAACAGTGCTTGCATTGTTACGTTTCGTTCGGTCAGTGAGAGCACCGGAGGCCCACCTCCTCTCCCCTCTTCGCTCTCTCCGCACCCTCCCTCATTCCCCCTTCTCCCCAAACACAGGCTGGCAAGGCACTTGCGACTCACCTGGTGTTGCTAGTGTCTATGGACGGCGGTGATCATTTAATATCAGTGGACCGCATGCTCGATTGCCTCCTATGATATAAAATAAGAAAAAAAGAATCTATTGGATAAATATTTGGAGTAATACTTAGAGGGCTGGAAGACCACCGCCCTTCCCACTTCCCCCCTCCTCCCTACTTTCCCAACCCCTCTTCCCCCAAACACAGGCTGGCAATGCACTGGCGACTCCCCAGTGTTGCTAGTGTCTATGGACGGTGGTGATCACTTACCGTCAGGTGGGCCGCCTGTTCGTTTGCCCCCTATAATATAAAATAAAAAATCGATAAAAACTAAATTGTAACTGACAAATTTTGGTGACTTTTTATATAATGCTCATGAAAAGCGCCAAGGGACAGAGAAGTGACTTGTATAAAATTGTAATCACCTCTCCCCCCTTTATATTGCTAATTCCAAATATCAGAAAACCGACGTGAAGTAACAGTGCTTGCATTGTTGCGTTTCGTTCGGTAAGTGAGAGCGCCGGAGGCCCACCTCCCCTCCCCTCTCCTCTCTCCTCTCCCTCTCCTAACCCTTCCCCCCAAAGAGTGGCAACGCACTTGCGACTCTTCTGGTGTTGTTAGTGTCCACAGACGGTGGTGATCACTTAACATCAGGTGACCCACCTATTCGTTTGCCACCTATGACATAAATATAAAAAATCGTTCGATAATTTTGTCAAACATGTGATTATTAACAACGAGGCATTTAATGGACTTTGAAATTACCACTCTCTCTGACTTGGATCCTGTAGGTGTTTTGTAGGTGGTAGAGCCATGCTGAAGCTATTACTGGTTTCGGCATTGAATGGGTCGGCTCACCCGGGGTACTACCACCCTCTCACAGAAAACCGACGTGAAGTAACAGTGCTTGCATTGTTGCGTTTCGTTCGGTAAGTGAGAGCGCCGGAGGCCCACCTCCCCTCCCCTCTCCTCTCTCCTCTCCCTCTCCTAACCCTTCCCCCCAAAGAGTGGCAACGCACTTGCGACTCTTCTGGTGTTGTTAGTGTCCACAGACGGTGGTGATCACTTAACATCAGGTGACCCACCTATTCGTTTGCCACCTATGACATAAATATAAAAAATCGTTCGATAATTTTGTCAAACATGTGATTATTAACAACGAGGCATTTAATGGACTTTGAAATTACCACTCTCTCTGACTTGGATCCTGTAGGTGTTTTGTAGGTGGTAGAGCCATGCTGAAGCTATTACTGGTTTCGGCATTGAATGGGTCGGCTCACCCGGGGTACTACCACCCTCTCACAGAAAACCGACGTGAAGTAACAGTGCTTGCATTGTTACGTTTCGTTCGGTCAGTGAGAGCACCGGAGGCCCACCTCCTCTCCCCTCTTCGCTCTCTCCGCACCCTCCCTCATTCCCCCTTCTCCCCAAACACAGGCTGGCAAGGCACTTGCGACTCACCTGGTGTTGCTAGTGTCTATGGACGGCGGTGATCATTTAATATCAGTGGACCGCATGCTCGATTGCCTCCTATGATATAAAATAAGAAAAAAAGAATCTATTGGATAAATATTTGGAGTAATACTTAGAGGGCTGGAAGACCACCGCCCTTCCCACTTCCCCCCTCCTCCCTACTTTCCCAACCCCTCTTCCCCCAAACACAGGCTGGCAATGCACTGGCGACTCCCCAGTGTTGCTAGTGTCTATGGACGGTGGTGATCACTTACCGTCAGGTGGGCCGCCTGTTCGTTTGCCCCCTATAATATAAAATAAAAAATCGATAAAAACTAAATTGTAACTGACAAATTTTGGTGACTTTTTATATAATGCTCATGAAAAGCGCCAAGGGACAGAGAAGTGACTTGTATAAAATTGTAATCACCTCTCCCCCCTTTATATTGCTAATTCCAAATATCATTGTGTGAACCCACAAAATAAAAATAAAAAAGGATTCTGTCTTCTCTGAACAATGTACTACTTTCTCATAAGTTACCATACTAGTTAATTTAGATACCTTTTAAAATATAGATACAAGAATATACACAATTCTGTATTATTTGTGTTAATAACAAAGAACTGAAAGAATACGAACTCTTCGTAGTCCCGGTAACTGTTTGTCCTATCACTGATTCTGGTAGTTGATATATGATAAACAGTAAAAACTATATAAAGCCCGTGTTTCTAGGCGGAGCTCAGCTTCCAGACAGGACAAATTATTCATGTTTACGGCGAGATGGACGATGATGGGTTTTATATGGCGGAAATCGATGGCGTCCGTGGTTTAGTACCAAGTAACTTTCTCACGGAGGCCAACGAACAGTACACTTCGACAGGTGTTCCAGGTAGGTAGTTACGTCATCAGTTTCAACATATAGTTCCAATTGAAGTGACGATGGCTTATTTGATAAAGTGTTCGAGAACCGCTTCGATCGACATAGGTCCAAATACTGAGAGCCTGTCCAGATGAGGTGTTTTACGCGCGAGTCGACTCGCGCTTAGACACTCGCGCGTACCCGAGATACTAGAGCTACATGTATCCCGTCCAGATGGTGCGGTGCGTTTCCTAACTCGCGCGTAAAACACGTGCAACGAGCGAGAGTCTCGCGCGAGTCGAGACACTCAGACCCCATTGCTGCGTCCAGTACTACGCGCGAGTCAGTGGCGAGTCGACATAGTTGTCAGTTGTCTATCCGTACGATGTATGCGATGTTTCCTAGGGTAGAAACGCGGTATCTGGACGCAATATATTTTGAAGCGTGCGAGTCGACTGGCGCGTAAATCGCTTCATCTGGACAGGCTCTTACGACTGAGCCGTATCCGTCGGTGAAGGAAAATATAGTGATGAAACCATAGTATGATGGTAGACTTGTTTCTAATACCACCTAGCTAACTCCCATCGTCTAGTTGAAAAGATGGTGACAAGCACCTATGAGTATATTCCGGCAGCTGCACTTTGAAAAAATCAAATCAAAAATACTTTTTTCAGTTTAGACCCTTATAAGGCACTTATGAACTTCAAAGACTACCACCGGTTCGGAAAATAACCCAGTCATCGAGAAGAAACGGCAAGAAACTCAATCGGTTACATTTTTTAAAACATATATTGCCAATACATCATACAATAGCTTTTAGTGGATGCATAGAGAGGAGTCAATTCCAGACATCACTATCGTTCACATACTGATCCACTCTATAATATCCCTTTGACACTAAAACCCGTTTAACGTGGCGCTTAAATTTACAGACCGACAAATCGGTAATATGCTTTGGGACTTTATTGTAGGACCTAACACTATTACATAAAAAACTATTACTGGTTTTGCTAAGTCTGAAACATGGGACGACCAGTTTATTACAGTTTCTAGTATTTAGATTATGCCGGTCTTTTACTAAATTCAGTTTTTCAAAGTTTTTACGGACATACATTAAATTATCAAGAATGTATTGGGAGGGCACAGTTAAGATACCGGATTCCTGGTACTTCGTTTTTAATGATTCCCAATAATAATAAAAACTTGAGAGCAAGTCCCCTCTACTTTTAGCGAGTTTACCATCTCTGACCATATCGTCATTTCATATCAGATGATATCGTAGTCACGCGTCAAAACCTCTAAAGTATTTAAAAAAAATCGTTTCTATGCTCATATATACTTTATTCAGTAATCAAACATTGTATTATTATAAGAACTATTTAACCTTTAAGAAATCTCAAAATCGAGTAGGTAAAATGTTTTCAACATATTATTTCAGTGTGTATATAATATAATTAATTATCATTATTACACGGGCTTAGTTTTAGGATTGCAAATACATTATACATACACAGCGGAATATATGTGTAAGTGATATGTTGATACAGTTGGTGGGCCATTACGTGGACCGATGGCAAGTGGAGCCGGACGTGGTAGAGGCATGCCCGGCGGTGCGGGCCCAGGAGCAGGAATGGGAGGTGCGGGCCCAACGCCCGGGCCGGGTGCACGGGGTCCTCCACCGCCTCCAAGAGACAACGTGGCCCCGGCGCCCCGCAACCATCACAGAAAAACAGGTGGGTCTAAGGCCCATCACCGGCACCCCTCGAATCTCCTACCCTTGAGTTTTTTCATGATTTTTATCTGTTAGCTGACAAATATATTGATCTAAATTGGGGTGGTCGGTTTGTTGTTTCCAATAAAAGCGGTTTATTAATAATGTTAGTAAACTCTTTTTCTTTTCAAAACAAGACAGATAAAAGTCTTTAATTGTGTATGCATGTGATAAAATCAGTGTAAATACTATGATGGCTTTTAAAGATAAATTTACTCAATTTAACATAGCTATTAGTGATTATACTTAATAGGAAACTTTTATCGAAAATAACGAATCGCCAATCCCTCTAATATTTAGGTAAGTGTTGGCGACCATTTCGGTCCCGGCCACCGAGAGCTTTGAGTGTTTCATGTTTGCACCTTGGACTTGCTATGTGACTACTGAGACGCTAGCTATTTCGCTCTGGTATCCTCTATCATCTTTCCTGTACACACGATTGCGATGGGACTTGCGTATATAATTTAATTATGTTAAATAATTAAAAATCCGTTTCGCTAATTATCGCAGAATATAATGACAAATAAAATTTCAATGATTAATTAACTAAAGCTGAACAAATAATTAAATGAGACACAGTACCTACACAACGTATACGGAATAATTAAGTTTCGTAGCAAAACGGAGAATAAATTTCGAGTCCGGTTGCAATCCACGGAGCACAAAATCTCTTGGTGTACACTATGCTAATGGACACTATCTTGGATTACACAGTCACAGACATCGTAAATGAGGTCTTACTAAAACTGATTTTATACCAATACATAGACTAAACAATGATATATTACTACAACAGGAGCCCTTATTTTGTTTTTATCTATCCAACTCTCTATTCTATGTTTATTTTCTATTTCGACTACATCGGAAACATTAATATGATCTCAAACATTGTCTCATGGTCGATCCACGTCTGTAGGTAGGCTGGTACAAATACACGCAACATAGATTTGAACAGTGCCCACGTTGTTGGTGAGGTGTGATCCAAGATTCAAGTGGTTGTCTGTGGTCACTATATATGTTGTGTGTATTGTCTGTTTGCTAGATGCCTGCCCTCTTCCCCCTTCTCAGTTAGACCACAACACATGCGCCAGTAATCCAGAACAGGTGAATTCTCAGGTAAAATAACAACGTTTATAATCGGCCCACAGAAATACTATTTCAACTATACTATGCAACTTATAGTCGTTCTATGTTCAACTGTCACCTTATTATATTTAGATTTTTTTTATTATTATTTCTCACTGTTTTTCCTTTATTATTCCTTTTCCCATTATATATATTTTAATTGCGTTTATATTCTTGCGCTCAGTATGTAACATTGGGCATCATATACTTTAAATGATAGCCCAAGACCACTTGGTCTATTAGAATTGTACGCCGCGGTAATACATTGTAAGCCACGTTCTAACAAATATTGTACACATCATTAGCTATCATATCATAACTGGACTAATTCATACAGAGACTAGTACAGAAATACACTGGCGTATACTTCACTCACATCAGGTATATATACCATAAGCTATATATTGCGACAACAAACAACGGCTTCGAATGTGATCCTCTGCTTTACGATTACATTGATTATATCAACACTATATATATTATGAGAAACATTATTAATATAATATTAAGCACAAAACACTATTCATTTGTAAGTCAAGTAATCGTTTAGCAATTATATATTATTAGAATGCTTTTGTCGTAGCTCACCAATGCATGAAGAATGTTTTGAATGGTTGATTTAAAGTTATGTCCACACTGTTAATTTCTAAACACCATAACTTATATTCTCATAAAAGCATGATGAATTCAAATTTAAATCTAAAATGCATGTCGCCCGTGAAGCACGTTATAGGTGGTGACGTGATTTTAATTTTCATTCAAATTTTTTTACATTATATTCCTTAAAAATAGCTACAATAAAATTAAATGAAAAAAAAAGAATTGTATGGTTTTATGAAACCACGGTAAAAGTGAAACTTTTTTCACACTGTAGACATTTAACTAAAAATTTTTGGAATAATATTCTATTAAGGGTATAAAAATCGCTTTATCAATTTTAATTTTATAATAATAATAATTGATATTTATATTGTATATATATACAATATAAATAAATAATATATAATTATAATAATAAAAACTGACGAGCGCCTTTCACTTTACCTTTTACTACGCGGCCGACCATCACGCGACATGCAACACACAGACGAAAAAGTTTGAGACGATGTAATTAAAGTTTCACTTTAATAAATATATATGTATATGAATCAAATATATCAGATAGTCATTTATCACTTAGTATTCATAGTTAACAAATACTTCAAATTTAATACAAAGTAATATCGAATGCTATTTACTTGTCATGATGACCCATTCATGGAATGAATACCACAACCATCCTGAAATAAGCATCTCTATTTCCAATTACTAGAAATATATATATAATGTTTATTATAAATTGACTGATGGTAAAAAATATGTTTTGAGCCAATTAGCGATAAACGTTTCGCAGCAGGCGAGAGCGAGAGGCGTAGCGAGCGGTCAGCCGGCGAACACGATCGCACGCACGAGCGCTGGTAACGCGAGCACCCCCACGGTGCAGTCGCCAGGCACAGGACCGGCGGCCAGCACCGGGGGTGCCGGCGCCGGGCAAGGCACCGCAAGCACGCCACTATCCGGCGCCGGTGCGGGGGGCACTGGGCCCGGGCAAGCAGCGCCCGCGCCTTCACCCGCCCGTCGCTCAGGCCCTGCCGTGGTGCCCGCGCCCGCCGTGCAGCCGCTCACGCCCGTGCAGCAGCCGCCCGTCTCGCAGCCCAACCTCATGCAGAAATTCTCCGAAATGACAGCGCCCGGAGGCGACATCCTGAGCAAGGGGAAGGAACTGATATTCATGAAGTTTGGTTTGGGAGGCAAATAATGCCGGCGGGCTGGGCCCCGCGGCCCGCACGCGCCCTTGTTCGTGTCGACATCTGGGGTCCACCGCCCGATCTCCCTTCGGTCTTTTTACGCCTGGTATTGCTGCGGATTTCCGAGGAGCTATGTCGGATTGTGTTTAGAAATTTCCTGTTTTAAACCGAACGGGGGATTTCTATAGCAATGTTGTAAATAGTAAAAATTCAATAAACGCACAGTCTAGTAAAATTCGAATATTAGTTATTATTTGGTAGTAACCACGATTGGGAGTTCAAATTTGGGGTTAGTCGTGTAACCGATGCTTTTCTCTTTTGGACTTTCGTCCATTTGTTAGTTTAGATACGGTGTGTATTCTTTATGCGGATGTAGTTGAATATCACTTAAATTATTTCTTGCCGTAAGTAGATAAGGAAACAGATGATGTTAGCGGTTACTTTACGATCCTGTGGTATAATGTGTTTCTGATCGCTAGCTGTGGATTTACCTTGAACTATCGAATAGTCCTAAATAACTAAAGCTGTCTTTTGAGTATGTTTATATAAAGATAAGTATTTCCAGACAATCCTTTGATTATATGAATGCATGTTTATCTAACAATTGTAATAACATCGTTGTTGCAACCGTCCTGTCGACCAAGAATTGATTTGAAAACTGATTTGTCCATATATTTCTTAAATTATTAAATCCATTTATGAATAACGTATATATATATATACCTATATGTAATCGTTGTTTTTGTATTTATCAAGATATAAATAACTGTTCAACATTCAATCATCAGTATATTTATCATCATTTAGGTAAGTTGTTCGTGTAAACTAACCTATGAAGATAAATTGAATATACGTACATATATTACATAACTCAAGTAACATATGAGTTAAATTTATTACAATATAATAAAAGAACTTATATTCATCGATTCCATATAAATTTCGAAATAATTAACGTTTACGCCTGCTAATTAATATAAATTATTCATGGTAATTTGTTCACAAATGCACACTTGATAAAGTTGTAATGTTGTAAATATACAATATGTCTTTGTGTGGGTAAAGATATTGTCGAACGCCCGCGCACACATAGACTATATATTTTTACAACGTTACAGTTGCCGTGCGTAGGAATATTTACCAAAAATATCGAAAATAATGTTCACAGTACTAATTTAAATAAGAAATCTTATGTAAGCGCATTGAATTTATATGGCTGGTCTTATAATATTCTTGGATAATAAATAATATTCTGTGATAGTAGACGTGATACCATCTACATTCTTATAATATAACTATTACTGCGTCATTGATCACCAATTTAAATACTAACAAATACTTTATTAAGTAATTTAAATGATATAAAAATTTGGATTTTATCGGACGCTTGCTATATTGTATTCCGTGATGGCGATTCCTATAAAATCCAAAAGCGTTCACTTGTTATTATAATTATAAAAATGTTAGAGAAAACCGACCGTTCCATTTTGTTTTCCATTTTATTTCTATTACTTTTTCGTATTTACATTGGAAGAAATTTCGTATGAATTAATAAAAACGAACGATTATTTCTAATAATCAATATATACGACCACATGATAATTAACTTTCATTTAAAACTGTTAGAAAATCTTTATACAATTTCCGAAGACGTTACTTTGTTACAAAAAATAATTTAAATACTATACAATTTTTACAAAGAAAAAAAATACAATAATGAAAAAAAAAAACTTAAATTGTTAATTTCAAATTAAGGCTACTCTCGTATATAATCCGTAAAAGACTGCTTGCATGAAAATATGACGTGTTTATTAGGTTAATTTATAAAATGTTAATACGTTTATTAAGGGCTGACCGATTTGTAAAACACTATATTACACAGTACTTCGAATCCCTAGAACGATTACCCCGCACTACGGATACCTTTACAAATATTCTAATGTGTATTGTAAATATTGAGCGAGAAGTTCGCCTCAATAGTAGACTATTTCGAAATTGCTCACTTCCTACAAGGGAGATACTCTATTAAGTCCTTATATAGCTTCTTGTCTATCCAATAACATTTCGATTATCGTGTGTTTAAACTTTATATAACTAAATCAGATTTAGCTTGCGATTTCTAGATAATTATCCATATATAAAACGAATATATAACCGCAATATATAATTGTTGATATATATATAAATTTATTGTATATAGTCTCGCGTATGCCTGGGGTCAAATATTTTAGCTAATCACTACGCTACATATCTACTAAATATATATAATATGTATTTAAAAGTTTCGAAAATAAATATAATTATTCTAGTGTTATTTCTAACACTGTTCGAAGTTGTTCACTTGTTTATATGCTGTTATAATCCGTATTAATACCTTTTATCGGATGTATATCTACGTGTATGGTTATTTATACTGATATAGCATGAATTATGTATATTAAAGCGTACACGCGTGCATAATTTAATATAAAAAGTTGTATATTATCTACTTATATATTTAACAAAATAATTATAACTGATTAAACTTTAATATTGTACCAATGGATTACGCTGTAACAAAATAAACGATATGGACGCCGCTTCTTTATTTACTGTGTATGACTTATAACTTTAATAACCCTAATGCTATTCCCATATCTGCGAAACATAGCTTCGACTACTTGTCGCGTTAAAATTAACGTCAAAAAAGATTCCCATAAAGACGGGGGTGTAAGGGGTGTCGAGTAACATCATAAATCAATAAGACTTGAGACACCCTAGACAACCTCACCTGCACGTGGTGCACCCTACTGAATAACGAACGAGGCAATGGCGAAAGCGGGGTGGTAGCGTTTTACAGCCTGACTGGGTCGCAACCACCATGTATATGGCGAAAAAGCCCGTCATAGTGATTCGCTTTTGCGAGTCGCGTTTCGGGATCAGCCTGTGCATATCCAGCTATTCGCAGGCTGGCATGACAGCGGCGACCGACGATGGATATTGTGTCAATCGGTGGTCGCCATTGTTTTTGGATTGTACTGTGCTTACCATCAGGCATAGTGCAGTCACTTTGCCGTGCTACAATAAAAAAATAAAAAAAGACGCAGATTAAACGTCGCTACACCTGTGTCTTTCCAATGACTCGACATTAGCATTCGCTGAACTTCTTTGATCACGCAGCTCGATAGTTCGTAACGCATGACGATAATATCTTCCCACATCTGCATTTAGTGTGACTATAGACGAAACTTCGTACCGATACACGCAGGTATGGGAGTACCATTAAATACATCTTATACAAATTGCTAGCATATTAAGTGTTAGGGATAGCATCAGTGGTATAACTGTAGTCTCAAAAGATACCAGTATCAAAACATCCTTTGATATGAAGAGTAATTAGGAGTTAGAGAGGAAGTTTCAACATTTTAATTGACAATTAATTAGGAGCTCTTTTAATAAGGAGTAAAGAGTCCGGGGTAGTACCACCCTCTCATAGAAAACCGACGTGAAGTAACAGTGCTTGCATTGTTGCGTTTCGTTTGGTCAGTGAGAGCGCCGGAGGCCCACCTACCCCTCCCCTCTCCTCTCCCTCTCCCTCCTCTAACCCTTCCCCTCAAGGGTGGCAACGCACTTGCGACTCCTCTGGTGTTGTTAGTGTCCATGGACGGTGGTGATCACTTAACATCAGGTGACCCACCTGCTCGTTTGCCACCTATGACATAAAAAAAAAGGTTATGGGAAACATTTTTGGAGTTTTTGCTTATCTCGATCGGAGTTCTTGCTATGCGGAGCCCAGTATATGTGTGTCCGTATTTTTTCTCTTTTCAAACGTCCTGATCGTTTAATATTTCTCGTTATAGCTACTGAGTACATCATATAGCTGAACTCGGTTGACACAGTTTTGTTTTAAATCATCGGGCATAATATATTTTGTATATATTTTTTGGATTTACCACACATACAAAAAAATCCAAATGTTCACCTTACCAACACATCGTCCTATTTTATTTATATTCATGAATTATTCGGTCTGTGGCAGAATAATGTCTTTCTACCAGGTTCTAGCATAGATATTATTAAAAAAAAAACAACTTCAATGTTATCTAAATTTATTTATTATAACAATGAACAATTATAAAGATTCCCTTTATCCGTATAAACATATGTTGTTTGACGTCATATTTTATTTTAACATTTTTTTTGTTACTCTATTGGTTAAATGTGTACTCAAAGCTTAAGATACATCAATCAGTTACAGATAAATTGGTGAAAATGCCTTATTATGTACCCAAAGATACATCAATCAGTTACAGTTAAATTGGTGAAATTGCCTTATTATTTCATTAATAAATTATTACAATGAAGGTTATCTGACAACAGTAATCATTGTTTTTCTTTGTATTTAAAATTCGGATATGTATTTTTTTGCAGTTATGAGGGCACATGTATGTACAAGGGCTACGGTAGGTGGTGCCGTTGTCGAGAACTAGATTTTTATTCCGTCTGATTTTTTATGATCTCTCAAGTAAAAAAAAAAATACAATTTTTCCACGTCTCAGCACCTCACAGTATTATTTATTTCATTTGTCATTGCAATTCATAGGTTACTAAGGTGTGTAGCAAGAGATATGCCTTCCAGGTGCTTTGATACAGTTATAAAATAAAAATATTTGCTGAAGTTTCACTAAATTCTTATCATCATTTATACAGCTGTTAAACAAGTCTGAAGATGTTTTATACGTATTACGTAGTTATTTCTTATGTCATCATAAAAATATGTCTTATTTCTAATGTTGGTAAAATTAATATGAATTGACGTCAAACAATTGATACATTTTTGATTTGGTAGTGTCAATTACGTATTCGCGACATCGGTATCTAAATAACATCCTGTAAGAGAAACGAAAAAAAAAATCAATTATAATTATGTTTCTCACTTTACATGGCAGACGGTGTACTTAAAAAAACAGGGAGTAACACCCGCTCTAGGGATGGGTAACAAGAACATTCGTCCGGGGCGTCAAAATTTGGTGGGCGATGTTTTGTCTATGAGGCTGTAAAAATTATAGCAATTAGACTGCAAATGTATACAGACCAACGACGTACTGTTGATATTAAAACCTATGAACGCTTGACAACCAGCGTTAATCGATTACAAGGAGAATGGTGTAGCTTAGGATGGGTCAAAAAAATCAAGTTTTTTTTTTTTGGATCCGACACACGAAAACTTGTTTCTAGCTACCTCTAGAAAGTGCTTACTAAATCTGAGCTCTTACTATTAACGGGAAGATTATGCTCATCATAGTTTTCCATTTTTAATTTAGTCTCATATGAAAATGGTCATATCTTATCACCAATTGACCATTAAACTAGTTGCATCGTCAATATTTATAGGAAATCGAACGCTCTACAAAAATTATGTTTTATACTTTTTTCATTAATCGAACCATTTAAAAGATATTCAAGGTCAAAGATTGAAGTATTTTAAGGAAAATAACTTTTTGTTTTGAATTTTGTAACTTACTAAAAAATAAGTATTGTCAAATGAGTTTCAATTATTTCTATAGGAAATTTAACGCTTTACAAAAAAGGTCTCTTGTGGTTAATCGATTACTCAAACCATTTCGAAGATATTCGCAGTAGAATCCCAATGCCTGACAAAAAATCCGCCGCCTGCTAGATCCCATTCTCAAGTTGACAATCTGTCCCCAATCACTTGTTGGTGTGTTCCCTTATCTACTCTTAAGAGTCAGTCTCCGCATCGTAGTTTAATATCAGTTAAAACTGAGGTCAAACGCTAAAGCTTATAAAGTATAAAAAAGATAGAGTCCTCGACAATCATTTTGGCCGCTATGGCTATAGCTGGAAGTGCCCGCGTCCACTACGGTGCGGTGAGTTGCGGCGCGGAATAAAAACCGCATATGAATAGATTAGTACGCGCACTGCGGTAGAATTTCCGGAAGAGTCTAAGAGCTCGTGAATTGATCGTGAATCGTGAGCCCGACCTTCCTTATTGTATATTGATATTTCTTATTTATATTATTTTATAACGATTTTAAATGTATTTAATATATCTTGAGAAAACAATATTGTTTATTATTATCAGTTTTTCTAAATAACACAAAGGAATATATGGCCCCCATGATAATGCTTTATCAAAACTAAAATCATTTATTTTATAAGCTGCACAAACAATAACAGTAAAACTAGTACTGCGCGTTTAATATATTTACTGAGTAACCGAAAGATGTGCAATGAAGGATTGCAAAAGATCTAACTGACTATCTCACTTGCATCTCCTTGGATACCTATATATTGCCTCGCCCTATACCTATACCACCCTATAAATTTGTCTGGCCAGGGGTTAGAACTATCGGACGCGGGCACGTCTGTCGCTCTGGCAGAATTTCTGCACACGTCCATGTGGTTGAGGTGTATGGTGCCGATACGCCTTCCACGATAGCCAGGGAGGACAACTCTCGCCCTCCCCTGAGAGGTGTACGATTCTGACCCCTCGATCACGACGAGGCCCCTAATGAGGGGCCGACACCTGCCGCAGAGTAGACACAGTGCTAATCGGTTATACCTCACTCTCAGCTGTCCGGCTAGGGTGGGATTCCGGGATTTCCCCATGTAAAAAAGGGTTTAGAACTATCGAAACTGGCTACTGAGGAAACATTTTTTAATAGTTATCCAATTAACATGTTAACATTCAGATTTGATACTATAACGTAAGTACTCGTTATCTAAAACACGCAGCGATGACATTCCTTCACTTTAGTTCGAGCATTACTGCGATAATTTAATTTTCGTTTTTTTTTTCGGCACCTGATAAGGTGAACTGACAGATCCAAATCCAAATCCGGTGCGGAATTTTACCGCAGTGCGCACGTTTCCATACATTTCTATGTGTTACAAATTTTGCGGAATAAAATCATGCGGTAAAAATCGCATTGCGCGCGGAAATTAGTTCGGGCTTACGCGTAATATAGTCAGGAATTTAATACAAACAAAGTTTACAATGTTACTATAGAAATTTAAAATTGATTTTTTCTTCTAAGGTGTTTCGATATTATACATATAATATAATACATATTTATACCTAAATCTATGTTCCGCGTAACAATCTGCAGAACGGTCAAAAAGTTTGGCGGGGGCTGTAAAAGACTTCAAAGAAAATTGCATGATCACCCGAAAATACGTAATATTCAGAGCTGGCAAAAGAGAGAATACGTTTCACCAGAGATGCCATGGAGTAAAATTTGTACACTTACCATCGATATCTCTTGCAAGTAATTACTGGATAGTCTTCTTTGAAACATTTGGGACCGAGCAAATTGAAATATCCATAGCCCAATATATATGAAGATACACCTCTGATTGAACGGAGGCAATTCCGGAAAACCTCATTGCATTTGCAAGTTACTCTATAAAAAATCATTACATATTAGAGACAAGCTGTTATCCGCGGCACCGCACGCGCTTTTTTAAAATGTATTAAAGAAATGTAAAATTCTGAGTAGATGTTTACATTACAGAAAACATTTTTTGGGTACGACACGCACGCCTTCTATTCTAACATGTAACGTGTACATTAGATATGTGAATAATAATATTGTATCGAATGGGATCGATGGGATTTATCCTCAGCAACATACCTGGAACTTTAACCTACAATATATTACCATCAGTGCTCACTTGACTATATAAAAAAGTAAATTAAATTTTAAGCTATACATTATAGAGCAATATGTGTTAAATGTTTTATTATATAGATATAATATAATATGCCCATATTGTCGATATAATTAAGTTTTTCTTATACGTTGCTATAACCACTGAGTTATGTAGAGGCAAGCGCGGTAAATAAAACAAAATGGCCGCCAAATTGACCAAAAAGATAATATAATTTAAATTACATACAAACACATGACTTTCAATGATGTATATTTATTCTTAAAGTCCAGTAAAGCGCACGCTTCACGCACTTGTTTACAATAAACAACATATTCTTGAATAATTTTACACGTACAGATGGACGGGTAAGACAGTTCAACAAATAAAATAGAATATGTCACCCGCTATAATTTCGAATATCTGCCAGTAAAATTCCCTTAAAATAGGTCCAGCCGTTTCGGATATAACCCAGAACAAACAAACAAACAGACGGACTAAATATAATAATAAACACCATCATGATTTAAAAAAAAAAAGATTTTTTTTGTTATTTGTACCCATATCCATTCACCAAAAAGTTGTTATTTTAATACATACACACTGCCAGCTCGTGTTTTTTTTCGCTATTCTAACCTAACCTAACCTAACAGAGACGATAATGTTTTGTTTTAAATTAAAAATCATCAAGTTGGTAATATAAAAAATTACCAATGATTGTTCGGAGATGACGCATAACCTCAAAACTTTGATATAGTAACTATGACTTTCCGCGGGGAGGGGAAATCATCTCTTTACCCCGCTGCTCCCATTCCCGTCAATCTTTATATCAAGATGCGAATTTCAAATGCAGCCCTTTAAAACACTTTTAGATGCCAAAAGCTTTTATTTAAAAATCAAGTATTCAATGAGATTTAGGTGGAAAATGGGTTGATTTGGAGTTTTTCCTTCTTTTTTCTCGACTTTTTGCTGTTTAATTTTGGTTCGGTTATGTTAGGTTAGACTTGCGGAAAAAATAACATGAGCTAGCCACGGCAGCGGTCGGCGAACGCGGTGCATTTAATATACAAGTATCAAAAGAAACTTTGGTACTTCGTACAAAAAAACCTTTATAACTTACATACTATACGGGGATGCGTTTGTCAAGTTGTGCTTTGATTGTCTAGCAGGTATAAAATCTGGACAATTGTCGTGTTGTCTGCAACATTTATCTACGGCTTGGTTATATCCGAGATCATCGTAATCGTCCGATATATTTCCCGGTCCGCACCATAATGTCCCTAAAAATATAAAAAAGAAACCCTCTTTCATTTGTTACTAGCCAATGCCACCATTTGCTGAGACTCAATCAATTTTTTTTCTATACTACTGTTCGCCTAGTGGTCGAAATTCGACCATAATTCATTTTTACATTCAATAAGACCAAAGAGCAAAATAATTGTTTCAGTGGTTTCATAATTTTAATAAAGATAAATTATTTATCAATTAATTATTCATGTATATTATGAATTTACATATTATATTATTATAAAATTAACCTACATATTGACTAGTTAATTTCAAAGGGCATGTAAGGTATGAAACGTAAGTTATGTTAAAAATATTGAATGTAGGATGAAAAATGGTAATTGGAACGTAAGAGTAAAATGACGGATGTCAAAACGTCTTTTTCATTTACATGTGTGTGTATATGTTGTGTGTCATTCAAGCAGAGTGTGAGTAATGTATATTTTAATTAATTCAATATGTTTTTAATGCATTTATATGCAAAAACAGCTTTGTGCACTTCTCCTCCATATAAACTTTAACTATGCTACATTTCAAGTTTATCCGTTTATGCAATTCGCTTGAAAAAGGGTACAAAGCTTGGTTTCACGTATTAATATATACTAGTGGGCGCCCAGTGGCCGAGATTCGACAATAGTTTATTGATTTTTTAAAGTATGAACTTTATTAGGCTTCTTTGGTCAAAGGGTATTATAATACTTAATTCAATATGTTTTTAATGCATTTATATGCAAAAACAGCTTTGTGCACTTCTCCTCCATATAAACTTTAACTATGCTACATTTCAAGTTTATCCGTTTATGCAATTCGCTTGAAAAAGGGTACAAAGCTTGGTTTCACGTATTAATATATACTAGTGGGCGCCCAGTGGCCGAGATTCGACAATAGTTTATTGATTTTTTAAAGTATGAACTTTATTAGGCTTCTTTGGTCAAAGGGTATTATAATACTTCTATAATGAAAGGTTTTCATCATGGCTTCACAGTTATTTGCCACTGTTTTTTTTAAATTATATAAACATTTAATAAAATCTATGCCTAAATGACAATTGAAATTAATTATAAATTTGAAACAAAAAAACAGGTGGTTATATAAGGTGGCGAGGCTCTCAAATTCTAAATAAATATAACTTATCAAAAATAAAGAAATTGATCGCAATAGAATCAAATGATGAATCCAAAACAAAGATGATTTTAATACTGCTACTACTTAATCATTTGAAGTGAGATCACGATAAAAAAAAATACTGTACATTAAAATATTAACATTGACGTTGGTAATATTGTTTTACTTATGACAACGTGAAGCAAAGTGACATGAAGTGAAAGCAGTCCTGTTACCTAAAAATTTTGACATTCAATAAGACCAAAGAGAATAATGATTATTTCAGTGGTTCCATAAATTGACTAAAGTTAAAGTCGAGGGCACTGCTAGTCCTTCATAAAGATGCAAACGCATACGAGTATAGTAGTTTCATAAATTTTTGTTCCACATTTTTCTGTTTTTTTTTTTCGAACTGACTACGCTATAGACCTAGCAAGGTCTTAACAGCTTCACCGAACTACTAAGGCGAGCGCTTAAGGCACTCAGCCGATTTTATGTGACAATTAGCTCAAGGGTGCACGGCACACCTCAGCTTGGGCTACCTGATACATGCAAATCGCGATCTATCTGAGCTAAGCTAAGCTATTCATACATATATGAGTTGTTGAAACATGTGTACCAAGCATACCTCAACATTAATATATATGATGATGATGATGATTATTTAGCTTTTCGCTACTTATACCTTGTCAAGTAGGATGATACTTTTGACAGTTCACGCCTATAAGTGTTAATTTTGGTAATGTATGTTATAAATAAGCCTGTACTTGGAATTTTTGTATCTTAGTCCGTCATGTACCTAGTGGATTTTACATTTTATTCATATGTTATTTGACTCTATTAATTTTGTAAAATTGGTGATGTTTTACATAATATAGTTGGGTTATTGTGCATATTGCGTGAATTCTGAAATGCCACAAAATCCCCTGGAAGGTTCTAACAAGGAAGCCGCTATCTTGAACATTGAAATATTCACACGATACTGATAATATTATTACCTGCTCGACAATGGCACTAATAAAGTGAAAGAATGGTTGGCAAAAAAAAATCAAAAAATGCCCAGTTATAGTTGTGTACTCCAACGTATATCGAACAGGCATTATATATATTTTATGATTCGTTAGTATTAAAGTTATTTATAATTATCTATCACGCAAATTATTCGTAGAAATCTATTACTTATATACAAACTGGCGGGCCTGCCAGACGTTGTCCCGCCCTGATTATTAAAAAAATCCTTGATAAATTATATACCAAAACGTTCCTCATGAATCACTAGGGGACTTTGTTTTATACTATGTAATGATTACATTCTAAAGTCCGTTTCACAACAATAATTTCGACTCGCGCGTATTCTACAGCAGAGGTTCCTAAACTTTAGAGATAATGGAACACCAACCAGATACCTTTTATTTTATAGAACCCTATATCAAATGTTTACAAATCAACACTGATATTTTTTTAAGAACATTTTTTTTAAGTGTGCTATTAATTGAAACACATTAATCGCGCATTATTTCTGGTTACGTCCACTGCTGGGGCATACATAGTCCGGGCTGAATACCTGCTAACTACCTACCTATTTACATAAAAGTACATAAGTCTTATTTAATTTATTTATTATTATTTTTATTTATTTATTTTATTTTATTAATTAATTAATTAGTTTAGTAAAATACCTTCTCATCATATATTTTACACTGTCTCAAAATAATATTTGTAACCGTGGTATTATTTAATAGTTAATAATAAATAACTTTGATGGAACCCTTATGACTATTCTACGGAACCCGTAGGTTCAGCGGAACCCAGTTTGGGAATCCCTGTTCTAAAGAATAGGTTGAATGATCAAATAAACATACGCATGAGTTGAATCCGTCGTTGTGGCCCTTCTACATTAGTGTTATAGTAATTTAATAAATAAGCAATCCCTACAACATTACTAAGTAACTATCGACTTCAAGTTCTATGAGAATAATCTATACTAATATTATAAAGAGGTAAAGTTTGTGAATCTGTGAGTTTGTGACGTTGTAGGGGGTAATCTCAGGAATTACTGGTCCGATTTAAAAAAAAATTTCAGTGTTATAGGCTATATCTATCACCATATGGAATATATATATATATATCATCACGCTAAGACCAATAGACCAATAGCCTTTCTCGATAAATTATATAACATTGAAAAATTCTTTCAAATCGGACCAGTAGTTCCTGAGATTAGCGCGTTCAAGCGAAGAAAGTAGTCCGGTGAAGCTGTTAAGACCTTGCTAGATCAATAGCGTGGTTAGTTCGAGAAAAAAAATCTTCAGCTTTATAATGTTAGTATATATCAATGGTACTCAACCTTTTTTTTAAACGGGCCACAAACACTTTTCACTCATGGTGTCGCAGGTCGCAAACTACAAATATTTGGATAGTAAATAAAAAAACGTAATTTCATATTAAGAACGTATTAATGTAGTGAAAAATGGTTCAAACACAAAATTTTAAAAAAACTTAAATATACCCTACACCACCCTCGGTATACATGGTGGCCCTTATATCATAAGAAACGCATTGCGGTTGGGTTATCTGAGATTTATTTAATTTACTCGTTCCCATGGTTTTCCTGATAGGCACGAAATTTTGACATAATTGAAAATAAAGTGTAATCGGGTGGGGCAACTACAAAGATGCGGTGTGGAGGGCCGCAGATTGAGTATGACTGGTATAGAGTACAAGATATTGATAATATAAATACCTATCCCTACTTTGAGCTGTCAAAATTATAATCCTAAATTTGAAATAGTATATAGCTTCTAATACTCATAGCTTCTAATGAAATGTTATCTTGATATCTTTGTGAATTATATATTTATGATCGTTAAATTTTCTTTAAAAGATATTTAGTTTGTATTCGTGAGGTGCCTTATCAGTTACGAGATTGACTGTCACGTTTTTGTGTAATTTGCTTTATATTGCAAGTTAGCGTTTCATATGTTGAATGTATTAGTGAATAGATTTTACGCGATACTCTTTTATTTACCATATTTTATTTTGGTCCAGATACGTAAGAAACACCGTAAATGTTTTTTAACGTGTGGATCGTGGCCCCCTTTTTGCGACTCTTTAAGAGGGTCGCGAAGCTCCTATAGCGGAGTTTCAAAACGTTGGAAAAGCTACTGCATTAAAATAAAACTAAAGTTCTAAAAGATTTATTAAGAAAAATTAGCTAAAACGAAAGGATATAATAATTTGTATCAAATAAACTAAAAAGTAAAAATAACTTTGGAGAACTTTTATCTGAACCCCAATTATGAAAATGAATAAATATGTTCGAGTGAACATTTGTCACAAAATAAAATACATGCAAAACAAAACGGGTAGGGGGGGTCGCGAAATATTTCTTCATACTAAAGGGGCCGTCTAGAAAAAGGTTGAAAAACACTGCTGTAAATAATACAAACGAAGAGTGCACGAGAACAGAATTCCCACGAACGACTTGCAAATTATAAAAACTTTAAAACTTATTTTTAAATTCATTTTTAAAATTATTGTTTTTATGAATGGTAGTGGTCGAAATTCGGCCTTAATCAGGGGTCGAAAAGGTTTGTTTTCGCGGGTTAACAAAATTTATAGACATAATTATTGTTTTTTTTTTATTGTTAAAGTTTTTAATGAGTATTGTATAAATATTGTAGATTATAGACGAAAGATGCAAGAAGTATGACGAATAGAGACTAGTAACTGTTTCCATTTATTTAATTAAACAAAAAAAATAGTTGACTAACAGCGGAGCGAAGGTACTGAACTGCCAAATCTTCGTCATTTTATGCTACTATCTGAACATCTTCCGTCTCTATTTCTCTGATTTTTTATTCTTGATTTATGTTAACGATAAAAAAAATTGGAAGAAGTTCATTTTTTTTAATTTAATATTGAAAATATTAATAAATTATGCTCGATTTTTAACCACTGGACGTTCACTCGTCTTCTATAAATAAAAAGAAAGAGACAGAGAGAGAGAACGAGAGAAAGATAGAGTTAAGTATATCATCCTTCTTGTTTCTCAGCTGATTTTCTTATATGTTTTGTACCTATCCATGATTTATGTTATCAACAAAAACAACGGAAAAGTTTCGTTTCTTTTCCTTTATATAGTAAAATTAAATAAAATGAATTATGGTCGGTTTTCGCCCACTGGACGACCATTTATTTGTCTTTATAAAAATAGGCAGAGATAAAACTGTTAAGTACATCTTCCTTCTGTGTATCACATTTTATTTTCTACTGATAAGCTGAAGTGTCATGAAGAAAAAAAATTATTTCTAAATTCAATTTCTTTTCTTAATATTGAAACTTGGTCATATTTGACCACTACTGTAAATAAAGGTCTAAAATCTCACCTGGATAAAATTTAAAAGTCATAAAATTTTTACTAGTTTTTTTTAAAAACACTCTCACATCCTCCATACTGAGCCCATAGTTATATTGAACAATAATCAATATTATTAAAAATTTGTACAAAACGCCCACATTCGCACCCATCGCGCTATACGATTGAAATCAATATGAGTGGATTAAAAAATATGTATTCTTAAAATGTATTTAATTTACGCAAATACATATTGTATTTATTTAGTCTTATTTGTACTATGATACGTCTTGTGTAAGGTATAATGAGAATTTTGGCGATTCAAACAATTATTCTACTTCGTTCAATATTATGTATAAATGTAGAAATAGAAAAAAAGAAATTAATACTAGAATTGCTATTGCCAAAATATATAATACTATATAAGATATTATAGAAGATATCATAGATATAGATAGATATCAGAGATAGATATCATAGAAGAATATTCTACCAAGTGACTTTTTTTATATTATAGGAGGCAAACCAACAGGTGGGTCACCTGATGTTAAATGATCACCATCGCCCATAGACACTTGCAACAAGTGAGTCGCAAGTTCGTTGCCAGTCTGTGTTTTCGGGAGAGAGGAGGGGTAGGAATAGAACGAAGATGGGGATGAGAGGTGGGTATCCGGCGCTCCATTGACCGAACGAAATGCAACAATGCATGTACGGTTACTTCTCGACACGGTAGAGTCGGCCGCAGAAGCCGCAGAGGGGCTGCCGTTCACCATCAAAGGCCCCCCTAACTAAACTAAACACGCGGGGGCGTCTGTTGCCGCAGAATGGAGTATCCGAGAGTTGAAGCACGGCTAGCCGCAGCTTCAATAGGAAGCAGGAGGAAGAGGAATATCCTCTCACTCGAGACGAGGGTCCTCGTCCGCATATCTACGGGTGACACAGGCGCTCGACCAGGGCATCAATGCATGCTAATCGTGAGCCCGTACCCTGGTCTACATACGCGCACAAGCGGCCTAGGGGTTTTAGCCGGTAAGAGTCCGGTATAACCCTCTCACTGTCCCCCGGCATAGGGAGGTGTATCCCATGCAGGATATCCCCTAGTAAAAAAAAATTTACGGTTACGTCACGTCGATTTTCTGTGAGAGGGTGTTAGTACCCCGGGCGAGCCGACCCATTTATGCTCAAAACCAGTAGTATGCTTCAGCGTGGCTCTACCACCTACAAAAACTAACTATGTGAATATTTAGACAGTAGCAGTATTTCTGGAGGACATTCTGCACTCTCGTTCTAAATCAATTAAAAAAATAGGTGCTTAATATTTCACATAATTATATAGAAAAATACAAATATTATACACAATCCTCTACGCGTCTATGTTAAAGCACAGTGTCAATGACCGTAGGGTGATTTCACGACACAAACGTGAATCTTTTGGTTTATAAAATCTCCATATAAAATGTGAGTCAGTGAGCCAGACAGGAGTCAGGAGGGTTTCTGGAGTCATGCGCTTTGGCTACTTCAGCACTTATTTGGCTCATTCTTTTTGTTGTTTTTATCATTTTCAGGACAAGGTTTGCACGGAAGAAAATGTTTGAAAAATCTTAAGAAAACGTGAACAATTTGAGTTATAAAATCTCCGTATAAAAAGTGAGTCAGACAGGAGCCAGAAGAGTTTCTGAAATCATGCGCTTTGGCTACTTCGGCACTTATTTGGTTTATTATTTTCGTTGTTTTTATAATTTTCAGGACAAGGTTTACACGGAAGAAAATGTTTGAAAAATCGTAAGAAAACGTGAACAATTTGAGTTATAAAATCTCCGTATAAAAAGTGAGTGAGTGAGTCAGACAGGAGCCAGAACTGTTTCTGAATTCATGCGCTTTGGCTACTTCGGCACTTATTTGGCTCATTCTTTTTGTTTTGTTTGTAATTTTTAGGACCAGGTTTGTACGGAAGAAATGATTGAAAAGTCTTACTGAAACGTGAACAACTTGAGTTATAAAATCTCCGTATAAAAAGTGAGTGAGTGAGACAGGAAACAGAAGGGTGATCTTCAAATATATTGACAGAACTGATAAAGTGACATTCAATTGTTCAGTTGTCGTTTTATTTCATTGTATGGTCGTTTTGTAAAGGGAAATTTTAGTCTGATTTTCTTCGAAGCCGAGATGACACCTAGGCTTCTATGATGATGATTGGTTGCTAAACTATGAAGAAATCAAAATCGTATTACATTCTCAATTTCTATTTTAAATTTAAAGCGCCGAGGAAACTAATAAAACCAATTCATTAATCATTAATATTTAAAATCATATTACCTTGGAATTTAATATGCCTAATTACTCAGGTGTTTGTGATTTGCTTTTTTTTTGAAAATATTCTCGTACGATACCTTTTAATATATACATTTATTTTACACACATCTTTATATACCTAATTCTGGTGTGTGAGTGTGTGTTTTCGTATTTGTTGTCCAAATAATGTGGCGGTTTCAATGACATGGCCGATTTTGATTGGTCAAATTGATAATTCTTGGATACAGCAGTAACCGACTATTAAACTATTATGAGTATTACGATGTAAAAAAAAATCCCACCAATTTTTTTACTCCTAACTTATAAAATATATATTCTTAAATTTTCTACCTCCCAACAACTCTCAATAACTCTCCTCATGTTTTTTATTCGTTACTATAATATTATTATTTTTGTTAGGTAAGAAATAGCGTAAATCATATAAAAGAATATTTAAAAAATGTATCTAATTATAAATTTCATACAATATAATATTATGGGAAATACTTGTTACACGAAGTTAGTATACAAACTTTACTGTAAATCGTTATACCAGGTGACTGTTTAGACAGTAGCAATATTTCTGGAGGACGCTCTGCAATCAACTCTCGTTCTAAATCAATTTTAAAAAAATAGGTATTTACCTATGAAATTGCCGTTCTGCAGTACTGGCCATTTCAAATCGAAATAATTTTTGTTTGGCTAAGAATTCTAATTGCAAATTAATTTTATTTTAAAAACATGGAATTCTTTTTCCAAAAGTAGTAATTTGTGTATTGATTAGTGTTACATTTTCATCGCATTTCAATTTTTTTAATCATCATGGATATGTTAAAAATTCCAGTAATTATGGAGTACGAGCACCGTCGTGGCAGCAACGCGGCACAAGCGGCACGCAACATCAACGACGTTTACAGAGCTAACACTACAAACCAACGTACCACCAGTTATTGGTTTGCTCGCTTCCGTTCTGTGAATTTCGAACTGAAAAATGAACCTCGCGGTCGTCCAAAGACTTTGGTCGACAATGACGAATTAAAGGCGATTGTGGAAGCTGATAATGCACAATCTACGGCTGAATTAGCAGCAGCTTCGACGTTAGCGTCAAAACAATATCGGTTCATTTGGGTCAAATTGGCAAGATAAAAAAGCTTGACAAATGGGTGCCCCACGAACTCAATGATCACCAGCGCGAAGTACAAGTCGAGTCGTGCCTTGCACTGCTCAACAGACACACAAATGAAGGAATTTTGAACCGCATTGTTACCTGCAATGAAAAATGGATTCTGTTTGATAACCGTAAGCGCTAAGCAAGTTGGTTAGATTCTGGTTCAGCACCTAAACAATGCCCTAAACGAAAACTTACCCCTAGTTGCAAGTTGCAAGAACTGTGGTTGGAAGTTCTCCGTCATCCGCCCTAGTCACCAGACCTTGCGCCTACAAACTACTACTTTTTCCAGAATTTGGATAACTCCTTGGCAGGAAAAAAATTCAATACCCGCGAGTCAGTACAAAATGCCTTTGAAGAATTTGTTTCCTCCCGTCCAGCTGATTTCTTTAAGAAGGGCATCAATAAACTGTCACTGCGTTGGCAAAGATGCATTGATTGCATGGGTGATTACTTCGATTAATACAAATAAAAATACATGAAAACAAATCGTTTAATTTTTTTCATAAAATAAGAGGCAATTTCATTGGTAAAGACCTAATATTTGACCTAATTATCTAGAAAAATACAAAAAATATAGACAGAAAGCGGCAATTTCATTGGTAAAGACCTAATATTTGACCTAATTATCTAGAAAAATACAAAAAATATAGACAGTCCTCTACTTGTCTATGTTAAAGCACAGTGTCAATGACCGTCGGGTGATTTGAAAGGGAACGTGGGAACGTCAGGAACTAAACAAAATGGTTTATTGCCCTGTCACCAATATACACTGACACGGTATAAACAGTCACCTTGTATACACACAGAGTTGTGCATTTCAATTATAAGGGTGGAACAGATATCATATATATTAATACGTGAAGCCCAAACTTTGTATCCCTTTTTGAGAGAAATGCGCGAACGGATGAACGTGAAACTTGGCATAGTTAAAGTTTATATGGAGGAGAAGTGCAGAAAGCTATTTATTTTATATAAAATGCATTAGAAGTACATTAAATTAATTAAAATATGCATTACTCACACTACTGCTTCAATTTTACACAACATATACACTCATGTAAATAAAAAAGACATTTTGACATCTGTCAATAAAGGACTTCAAAAAAGGTTATGAAGGAGGTTGCTATGCTCGACTGTATGTATTATTTTACTCTTACGTTCCAATTACCCTTTTTCATTCTACATTCAACAATGATATTATAACTATTATTATAATAAGCGTTCGCCTTAGTAGTCCGGTGAAGCTGTTAAGACCTTGTAGGTCAATAGCGTAGTCAGTTCGGAAGAAAAAATTTTGAATGTATTTGTTCCAGAAAGAAAAATCAGGAGTGTTTTGGACGTAACGAGGACATCATAATATAAACAAATAGACAATATTACAGTAATTTTGTGAAGCGAGTCTACAAGATATAAAAAATATACTTTTAAAATTAATTGTATTATTTTTAAAGTCATACATTTAACTTATATTACATCTAAAAACTAAGAGGTGACTACAGCTCGAGGTGTGAGATGATAGTCCAATAGAACTAACCTATTAATACCAAATCTAAGACGTAGCCTAAAGAGATATGACTACTGCTCGAAATCTGAACGAATATTCAAATCATCTAAAAACTAAGAGGTGACTACAGCTCGAGGTGTGAGATGATAGTCCAATAGAACTAACCTATTAATACCAAATCTAAGACGTAGCCTAAAGAGATATGACTACTGCTCGAAATCTGAACGAATATTCAAATGAAATTAATATATCTATATATATAATAATAATATAAATCTAACGTGTTTGTACTTTTTCGATTGTAGTGAAAAAAATTGTTGCAGGTATCTAGAAATAAAATACATTTCAATCATTTTTAGAAAAATTTGTATGTCTGTCTATCTATCTTTCATTCAATATTAATGGTCAAACTTAATCACGCTGGAATTCATGGCAATCTCTTAAGGTGGTTTGAAAGTTATTTATATAACCGGTCTCAGCTAGTTGCACTGGCAGGTTATGAATCTTCCCCTTTTATACCCACATCTGGTGTTCCCCAAGGATCTAAATTAGGACCCTTACTCTTTTTAATTTTTATAAATGATCTTTTAGACTCCCTGTATTGTAATTGCCTAGCCTATGCAGATGATATTAAAATATATAATCAGATAACAAAATTAAGTGACTGTGTTAAACTACAGGCTGATCTTAGCACACTTGAATCATGGTGTATCAAGAATAAAATGTCTCTTAATGTAAAGAAATGTCAATACATAACATTTACAAACAAATTAAAATATTTGG
>MU158879.1:662104-681575 GCA_015888305.1 Antheraea pernyi | reverse complement strand
GGTACCCACCGATCATTTTTACCGTTGGGGCGGCTATCCAAGGTGATTAGCGTAGGACGATCCTTTGCCGCCCCAACAATACCGTCTGTCGGTACACCGTGGGGTTTTAGTCCGTGTGAGTCGGACATAACCCACTCTCACCCACGGGAGGGTGGCGTACCCATAATGGATTTCCCAAAGTTAATAAAACAAAAGGCCCACGGAGGGCCCACGCAGTCTGGGGCCCGGCTGGCAAACGCCATCTAGACCATATAGCCAGTCCGGCGCTGCATCTGACGATAGTAGATATATAGACGTATTTCTTAAACGTTTATTTGAAGTCAGTTCTTAATAGTAAATAATACCAGTGATTAAAACTTGCAATTTATCTTAATTATGCTTTATATGCGTATATTATTTGCGAGCTAATAATTCTTGACGTCGAACCATTGGTAAATCTGTTCTGCACTCGTATCATATTTGTATTCCAAACATTTCGATTTGAACCACCTGTAAGCAAATATATGGGTTATTAATTCTATTTTGCAATGTGTTCTTCGCTGTACAAGAAGGCTGGCCTCGCTGGCTTCTCTTACGTTTGTTGCTATTTATTGCTAGTATTAGTTATTCTAATTGCTATTTGTTGCAATAAATAGTCGACTTGTAGCAGCATGCGTAAACAATAGCGTAAATAGTCTCTAAGAAGCCCTGTATCTGAATTCTTTTTAAAGTCTTTTTACAACATGTAGAGCCATTAAAACTTGTAGTAAAGCTAGGAACACTATAGTCATTTTAATTGAGGGTACATTGCTGATTTCTTATTATTAAAGTAGCGTCCGCGTGGAATTGGTATTTTGAGCTATCGCTAACACGTAGCGGAAGTTCTCAAAAGGATAAAAAAACGATTTTGAAACATTCTTCATTGTTGCTCCGCTCCTGTTGGTTTTATCGTGTTGACATATAGCATATATATGATAAATGAGCTATCTAACACTGAGAGAATTTTTCAAATCAAATCAGTAGTCCCTGAGATTAGCGCGTTCTAAGTCTAACCTAACTATGATTTTATAGACTTACCTATATTGATTTTTTTTTTATTTACGGGCCGTGCAATTTAAGAAACTGAATTCCTGAACTTTGTTCCTTAGAGATTAGCGAGATATTGTAAATTGAACTAACCGCGTTTTTTATTACAAATAGGGCACGTTCCCCAGCTACTATTTCTTACAGTAAAATAATATAAGACATTAAGATCTACATCATACATAACCGAAGTAGAATAACCAAATAGTGAGAGAATTTACAAAGCGGTAATTCATGTGAACTGCGAAGCCAACAAAGCTTAATCTACCCTTCAATGTTTTAATGTGAGGAGCCTATAGTATTCTAGTATAAAGTGTGAAACATAAGAATACTAAATTGTCAGCAAAGCCTACTGAATACCCTCCAATTTCGATCCTACTGTCAATATTTGAATACTGAGCAAGATAAATCTTATGAAGTTTGTTTTGTCAGTATTTAGGACAACATTGCTTTAAATAAGCCTATCAAAAATGTTATGTAATGTATTATTTAGATTGTATTATTAATACCTAAGTCTTATTCTAGCCTAAGTCTAAGTCTAATCTTTTCTTTATTGAATATAAGTGAAGTGTTATCTACTAAAAGAATCATGTTAGCACAGTTGTAAATTACTAAAGGTAGCTATTTTACATATACTAGGTAAAAATGGTCCCATAATTGAACCTTGCGGGACACCAATTTGAACAAACAATCCTATAATGGTTGTCCGATTTAAACTTAGTCTTTGACAGCGGCTGTTGGCAAAAATACTAGATGGTCGAAGAATCTTCACAAATACAATAATGTTCTAGCTTAAGTATACTGTGGTCAACGCATTCAAAGGCCTTAGTTAAGACCACATAATACATTAATTGCATCCTATGACTCTTCTTGAGTCCCATTTTTTTTTTTATAACTTGCTATACCAGTGTCAGTCGTCGACTTTAAAAATTCAAATTAAAAAACCAGATTATAAAAATTCCTCTAACTCCTTTGATGATGACGTCACATGGTATTGTTGAATAATAAGTGAAAATAATTCTTACCCCCCATGTAAACTGCATCCAATGGTAGGATAATCCAGCCTATAACATTTAGTTCCTAACGTATTGAAATAAAGTTTTCCGATCCTTCTAGCAGTTGTGCTGTTTGCGTTGTGCAGACATTGTCTAAATGACTCGTCACAGTGGCAATGCAGTCTGTAATTTTTGAATACAAAATAATTTATTATATTATATAATATAGTGTGGCAAAAATTAAATGCGTTTTTTTAGTGTACGACATAGAATTACTTCTTTTAAAATTCGAACAAATGTTTTAAAATGATATTTACGTACATTATTTATTACAATTATTTGCAAGTGCCTGGATACAGATTTTGGTAATAAATTGGCAAACAATGAAAAAATAATAGAAAATACTTTTGTGATTATCTTGTTGAAATAGAAGTATCTATATAGTGAAAAACCGAAGTAAATTACAGGATGCAGTAAAGACCCGATCGTTGCTTGGTCGTAATATATAACAGTTATGCATGTAAGATTGTGTAGGTGCTAGAGCCACGCTGAAGCTATTACTGGTTTCAGCATGAATGGGTCTGCTCGTCCGGGGTAGTACCACTCTCTCACAGAAACACCGACGTGAAGAAACAGGGCTTGCATTGTTGTGTTTTGTTCGGTCAGTTAGAGCGCCAAATAGCCACCTCCCTTCCCTCTCCCCCGTCCCCTTTCCTCCTCAAACCCACCGCCAAAAACAGGCTGGTAACGCACTTGCAACCCCTTTGGTGTAACAAGTGTCTATGGACGGATGGTGGTGATCACTTAACATCAGGTAACTTATTCCTTTGCCTACTATGATATATAAAAAGCAAGCATGGAACTTTGACTCGAATGGGGCACGACTCAATAGACATGATCATTTATGTATTTACCATAAAACTATGGAAAAGCAACAAAAACATTCCCTTTTACTTTTTTGTACCGCGGAGTTTACCCCACAACATGGTTTCGCTTTATGCATTCTCGCTTTATGGTAGAGTCACCTTTTCCGAAAATTTCTTAATCATCATCTAACAATTGAACGATTACTAACATCAATTCCGTACCCTTATAGAAGCGGAGATGATGCCTTCATCACAACATTATTATGACATAAGTCATTTAAAATTTTAATTAATCGGTTAAGTAAGGGTTTAAGTGAACGTTTATTTATGCCAACGGGTAGCAAATATCCAGACGGCCCATCTAATGGTACATGGTTACGATCGCCAACAGAAAATGTGTTTACTAACTCAATAATGCTTCTAATGATAGTTCGTTACCTTGTGTAAAATGCTGTGTTAGTCAAGTTGTATTTAGTTTCTCCGGCAGATATAAGGTCAGGACAATAGTCATGCTCCCTACAACACATGTCTGCTTCTTTACTTGATCCTAAATCATCGTAGTCTGCAGCGACGTTTCCTGCTCCGCACCATTTTGTACCTTAAATATTGTTTGTGTTTTTATTGTACCACGACAAATGACTATGCTCTACCTAATAGTGAGCAAAATCTAATCATATATAATATCTGTCGTCCTTATTATGCTGACCTAAACACACTAAAAACACGACTAACAAAAATAAATCTCTGTAAAGAGTTTATTATTATGTAAGGTACCTCCTTTATAAGGCACAAGTTCGACCTTGTGTGAAATATTGTTCGCACCTCTGGGACGGTTCCGCAAAATACCTACTAGATGCCCTTTACAGGTTGCAGAGATGGGCTGTCCGCATTGTTAATGATTCAGACATTACATAATTTATAGAGCCGCTTCAGTTGCGTAGAGACATTGCCTCACTGAGCGTGTTCTACCGTATATATCATGGCGAGTGTTCTGAAGAGCTATTTAATTTAATCCCTTCCTCTCCTTTCCATAACCGAACCACGCGCGCTGGGCTTCGGAGCCATAGTTTTACAGTAAATCCTATCTGGGCAAGAACTAAAAAGTTAGCAGCTTCTTATCCCTGCCGCACCGTGAATCTGTGGAACAATCTCCTGGCCAGTGTTTCCTCCTTCCTACAATATGGAGTCCTGCAAGCGTAACGTGAAGAGACATTTATGCAGGCCGGCATGACAGCGGCGACCGGTGAGGGCTAGCGTGTCTCTCGGTGGTCGCCGTTGTTTTTGGATTGTACTGTGCTCACCATCAGGCACAGTACAGTCACTTAATTGTGTTACGAAATAAAAAAATGTACAGGTTTGTCTCATTCTAATTAGAATAGAGAATTAATAGAGATCACTACAACTCTCTTTGGTTACTGATTACAGACCGCTTGATCCCTGATCCTATACTTGGTGTGAAGTGTTCCTACTCGACCGCGAAGGAGTGGAATGCCCTGCCAGACACTGTTTTTCCTAAAGTGATCTTCAAAAGGAGAGTGAATGTGCTTTTACTGGGTGAACGCGTTACATCCTAGGCCTCGTCCTCACCTTCCATCAGGTGTGACTGATGTCAAGCGTCACACAGTATATTATTTTAAAAAAAGACCAGAGGTACTCAACCTTTTTTTAAACTGGTTACAACAACGTTTAACTCATGATGTCGCGGGCCGCAAACTACATATATTTAGGTATTAAATAAAAAGAAGTAATTTCAAATTAACAACGTATTAATGTAGTGATAAGTGGTTGTCCAATAAAGCAAGCTTGGTATAACCCTTATATCATAAGAAACGCATTGCGGTCGAGTTATTTGGGATCTATTTAATTTACTCAGCGTGCTCATAGTTTTTCTGATGGACACGAAATTTAAAAGAATTAAAAATAAAATATAATCGGGTGGGCCAACTACAAATACCCGGCGGGCCGCAGGTTGGGTATAACTGTACTAGACGGTAAAGATCACAATAACTGTTATAAGTCAAGAATTAATTACTCTGTTGCGTTATTTGTTGCGTTGCGTTGTTCTGTTTAACAACGATTATTATAAACCGTTATCAGTTATTGCGCTATTGGATAGTTAGCTGTTTTATACCGAGTATTTTGTAACAACAACTAATGATGGAAGTAACAACATGTCGCTGGTTCATAATCTGATATACCTATATATTTATATATAAATTTGTACGTGTGTATGTCACTGAACTCGTTCTAAACGGCTGGACTGATTTCGATAAAATGGCGCTGCGATTGAAGTTTAGATTTTTTTTATTATCAAGACTGGACAACGTCCACCAGGACCGCTAGTATGATTATAAGAAACAAAACGTAGTTGTTATGCAATAAAAATATTAAAAAAAAACTGTAAGTTGTAACCAATAAAAGAAGTTATATCCCGTACATACTTTAAGCGTTATGGAATTTAAAGATTTTTTGTAAAATTGTAAATAATGATAAAAATAAACAATATTTACTTTCTAACAGACATAAAGCGTACTCGTTAGTTATTATACTAATAACATTTTGTATTACATATCGTAGTTAAAACAAACCTAATATTAACATTAAAAAAACTGTTAAAAATCAAAATTATTACATTACTAGCTGTACCCGCAACTCCGCCCGCGTTTTTTTTATTCGTATTAAAGAATTATAAAATTGTGAGACTATGTACAATTATAGAAATGCTCTTAAAAAGTAATTAATTGTAAATACGACACGCATACCACTTACAGTAACATGTAACGTGTACATTAGGTATATAAATACTAATAGCGTGCCAGATGAGGTTTGTCATCAGCAAAATATCTGGAACCTTAGCCCACCATATAACTACCTCAGTGCACACTTACACTATATAAGGAACTAATGAAACAATAACTTAAACTATAATTATAATAAAGATTTACATTTACATAACATTTAATATACGTTGCCATTAGAATTAACATTTTGTGACTATCCAAAAAATAAACGCTTGTCTGTTCCGCAAGAAATTGTATTATGGAACTCTTTATGTAATACGTTTATAATCTAAGATCTTATTAAAAAGACTTCTATATCATTAAAGTTATTAAATTATAATGTCGAATTGTAAACAATAAGCTGATAATAATTTCTCTAATTAAAAATAAAGAATGAGTTGAAATGTTGCTAAATTTCATGCAAACAAGGTCGCAGGATAGTCTAACATAGAATAACCTCAATTACTTTTTATTACTTTTTCGTGAAGATCGGGCTACCCGTTTTGAAGATAGTACTGCGGGTGAAGCCACGGTTAACAACTAGTCTAAATTAAAACTAAATTACTTTTTATAAGGTCAGCTATCTGCCGGTGAAAGTCCCGTGAAAGTCGGTCCAACCGTTTTGGAGATAGCACTACAAACAAAGCCGTGGCTAATAACTACTCTAATTTAGAGTAGCCTAAATAACCCGCTGTAATTTCAGCTATCTGCGAGTGAAATTCCCGTCAAAATCGGTCCAGCCGTTTCGGAGATTACCCGGAACAAACAGACAGACAGGCGGACAGACAAAAATTTTAAAAATTACATTGTTTTGTTGTGTATACTTTCATACCCAATCAGTAAAAAAAAAATATTTTGATATTACATACAGACCCTTCATTTTTATTATATGTATATAGATAGATTACAATATTACCATTCTATACAATATTAAAATCGACATTATTTCAGTGAGATAAAGCACAGATCCACAACAACATATGTCATTTGAGCCAAAAGGACTACGATTAACTATTGTGAAAACAAAAACTAACTTTAACAACATGCTCTTAAGGGTTATAACTATAAATTTGGAACATCCATTGCACGTGTCGTGGCCATGAAGCCATTTTGGTGGCTACATTATGTTTGCTTGTTCGCATACTGCGATAATATTCGTTTTGCATTGGCTTGTTGCTGACCTTAAAGAGAGTATTTCCAGCTCTTTTTTAAGAGCCCCATATCATAGCCCTGAAGAAAAACTGTGCTGGGTACTTAACCCGTTCCACAACGCTAGCGTATGTGTAAAGATTCTAAAGAACACTACGGCTTTTGCAAGTTTGCTAGTTCTTAAGGTGTGTGGAGATGCGAGTTTAAAAAGCTGAAGAGGGCACCATATTAAAGAGTTCTTCAGAACACTCGTTCTTATGCAGTAGAACACGCAGAAAGTATATACAGTATTTATAACAAAAATACAATTTTTAAAACTTTTGTTTGTCTTTATATCTCTCTGTCTGCTCCGACTAACCTCCGAAATAATTGAATGGATTTTGATAGACATTTGCTGGTAGATAGTTGATGTTATAAGAAGAAACTACTTTCATTTTAGGAAGAATTTATAACAAAAATACAATTTTTTAAACTTTTGTTTGTATTTATATCTGTCTGTTTGCTCCGACTAACCTCCGAAACGATTAAACGGATTTTGATAGACATTTGCTGATAGATAGCTGAGGTTATAAGAAGGAACTACTTTCATTTTAGGAAGAACTTATAACAAAAATACAATTTTTAAAACTTTTGTTTGTCTTTATATCTGTCTGTTTGCTCCGACTAACCTCCAAAATAATTGAACGGATTTTGACAGACATTTGCTGGTAGACAGCTGATGTTATAAGAAGGAATTACTTTCATTTTAGGAAGAATTTATAACAAAAATACAGTTTTTAAAACTTGTTTGTCTTTATATCTGTCGGTTTGCTCCGAATAACCTCCAAAATGATTGAACGGATTTTGATAGACATTTGCCGGTATGTAGCTGATGTTATAAGGACTAACTAAGGCCACTTTCATTCTGGGAAGAAAAAAAAATAGGGTTTCGTGCTAATATAGTTTTTTTATAAAGATACATATATAAAAGAAGTAGTGGGCTTATAATAATCCAAAAAGAATCTTACCTGGATATATCAAACTGAACCTGAGATGTGCCTTATCTTCATCGCTAAAATCATCGTCCTCAAGGCCATAATCTCCACCATTGTCTAAGTCTAATTTTCTATAATTAATTTCGGTCATCACCCAACAGCTATATGAATTAATTAATATCACAAATAAAAATGAACCTATTGTAATTTTATACATTTTAAAATAATGAAAGAAAAATATGCAAATTATAAGGTAAGTAGTTAAACACTGAATATTTTTTGTCACCAAGAATTTCATTATATATACTCAGTAATGTTTTGTTTTTGTTTGAATAAGGCTGTGATTAACAACACGAGAGGTAGCGGGCGATCTACTTTAGGATATCCTGTGTTCATAATAATTTAGAAGCTATATATTTTTTAAAGAGCTAGCTTTTACCTAGGACTTTGTTGCCGTTATAACACGCACGTTAGTAGTTTTTTTTATATCATAGGACGCAAACGAACAGGTGGGTCACTTGATGTTAAGTGATCACCGCCGTCCATAGACATTAGTAGTACCAGGAGAGTCGCAAGTATGTTTAGGTGAAAAGGAGAGGAGAGGGTTAGGGAGGGGGGCCTCCGGCGCTTTCAGTGCAACTGTTACTTCACGTCGGTTTTCTATGAGAGGGTGGTAGTACCCCGGGCGAGCCGATCCATTCATGCTGAAACTAGTAATAGCTTCAGCGTGGCTCTACCACCTAAAACTGGGTTCTTAAAACAGTGCTATTAATAATCAATCTGAATCCAATAATAAAATTGTATGAGATGTTGTTCCCATTGTTAAATTCAATATCGAATTCTATGCAGGTGATAACCGGAAAAGGTTAACAAAATCACAATTGAACAGCCTATATAGATTTTTACTTTCCCAAATTAGATAACTAGAATAGCTTATTATCAAATCAATCGAATGTATGTGATCGTATCACTTCAGAACGGATGCACCTATTTGGCTAAATACTTTTTTGTAATATTTGTACTTTTCAAAACAAGGTTTGTATGAAAAATTGCGATTAAACGATCTCTATATAAAAGGTGAAAGCCTGAGACAGAAGATAGTAGGATTATTTTTATGAAATATTGTCAGATTAACGTATTTTCTGTTTTACTTCTCACAGAAACGTATTGTTTCTGTTTCACTTCTTACATTAAAGGGAAGATTTTCATTTTATTCATTAGTATACTCTTACGACGCCAGAGCAAGCATCTAGTTAAATAAAGATGTGGTGTCGTGGGACACCAGGTAGGAACGAAGTTCCTTCGGCTAATGTAGAATCGACACAATTTGCAAAAAAAAAAAAAATTAAATTACCGATTAAACGATATTATAATTATAATTCACCGATTACTTAAATTAATGCAACGATTAATTTCACCGAGAATACGAAAGAAAGAAGGAGAAAGAGAAAGGTATTATACACTACTCGCTTGTGTATACGACTGTCGCGCCTGCGCACGTCTCATTTAACGGTTTTATTCCACGCACTTTTTCTTACGGTTTTACTAGCACATTTTTTTTAGTTCGGTCGCGCAGCAATATCGCTATCTCCTCCAAGCCTGCCGTAAGGAACTTCGTTCCAATAATAAAAACAAAAAGAAGTCATTGCGATAACCTTTTTTCAAATTTGACAATGTTAGCGATTACTGGATGATTCGTATGAACATTTTTGGGAACACATACCGGATAAATCAGTGGTGTATCTGGACTTATCAATTTCTGTAACCGTATCAAAAATTTCTGGGCAGGAGAGGTTTTAATTATGACTTCTTACCATTGACATTCTTTTTTGAAGTGAAACTGCTTATGGGAGGGCTTTGAAATTCTGATCGGCAACCTTTTTGTGGGACGAAAACTGGTGGGAGCAAGCATTGTGTTAGGTAGAGTGTTGAATACATCTGTTCTCGTCTGATCGTCGTCTCGATCAACCAAGTTGAACAACGTCGGGCGCGGCCGGTACTTAGATGTGCGACCACCACCTAGGAATACCGTGTGACTTGGGTTTCTGTTGTATTTTTTTAATTAAAATATTTTCCTGTAATACAAAAGCATCAGTTCTGTTTTTTTATTTATTTTAGCGTGCTGTCTACGACGTGTCATCCAGGAGTCACTATGATCTATGGATACTACAGCTATTTTCATTATTTATTAAATACGATTTCCATATTTAATAGAAGCATTTTATGAGTTTTGCTTGGGTCGGACGGGACCCTGTAGCTCAAACGGCCTCGTATTTGAATCAACTGATACGGCTGCAGCTGCACTGTAGGAAAAATTTTTTTTTTCTCGAACTGACTACGCTATTGGCCTAGCAAGGTCTTAACAGCTTCAGCTTCAGGCAAACAAAAAAGATTCTTATATATATATATTGGCAACTGACAACCCAGCACCTATTATTTTAACTTGACGTTGAAATGGTACATACAACAAAATAAAAGGAACATACACAATGTATTTATAATATTTAGCCTCTAGTATATATTTCAAATACAACCCAATAATTGTTTCACGCTCAGTTCATATCTGAATCGCGGCTTTATTGATAAGAACAGAGTAGGTATTAGCGCATGAAGGAGACGTTGTTAAAACATTGCTTCTGTCTACCGAATGACGTTCGCAGGAACACAAAATGTCATGTGTTAGGGATATTTTTTTTAAATCTTCATTATAATCAGTTTTACGTTAAATTTGATCAAAAACCTTTATATTCATTAATTATCTTATTATTATCTTCATTATATAGTATTTAACAAAGTCCCTTACCGTGTCTGTCTGTCTGTCTGTTCGCGATAAACTCAAAAACTACTGAACGGATTTTCAAGCGGGTTTCACCAGTGGATAAAATGATTCATGAATGTTTTGGTATATAATTTGTCAAGGATTTTTTTTATAATCACGCGGGACAACGTCTGCCGTGCCCGCTAGTATAGTATAAAACAGAGTCCCCTACCGCGTCTGTCTGTCTGTTTGTGATAAACTTAAAAACTACTGAACGGATTTTCAAGCGGGTTTCAACAGTGGATAAAGTGATTCATGAAGAAGGTTTTGGTATATAATTTGTCAATTATTTTTTCATAAGCAGGGCGGGACAACGTCTACCAGGCCCGCTAGTAACTGTATAAGAAATAGTTTTAAATATAGTAATAATGTTTTATTCAGGATCAGCTTCTGCTTGCGACTTCATCCGCGTGGAATAGTTACGCTAACTTTAACTCGCGACTTCGTTTACGTAGAAGGTGAAAATATTTTTAAATTATACGTACGTTAACTTAGCTGAAATATTCTTCATTTGTGCTCCGCTTTTAATGGTCTTAGCATAATGATATATAGCCTACAGCCTTTTTCGAGAAATAAGCTATTTAAAACTGAAAGAATTTTTCAAATCGGACCAAGTTCCTGAGATTTTCAAGCAAACAAACTCTTCAGCTTTATAATATTAGTATGGATATAGATTTACGCAGCACGTTTTAAGAACAATACGAATATCGTTCTCCATATAAATGTCTTTCAATAATAGTTAAAACGTGCAGATTCCTGAGATTTGTGTTTATGTTATATGTATGTAGATGTTGACATCTTATTTTCTTTTCTACTTAGAAAAATATGGGGACATATTGAAAATGTATCGTAGTCACTAAATGATAGTTCCAAGACCCTCAAAAATGGCGCTAGTACCGGTAATGGTTATGGATAGTACGAAATAATCTTTTAAATATAACCTAAAATGACTACAGTAAGAAACGTGGAGTGTGATAGAAGTTTTGTGAACTTTAAATAATACGTTTAGTGATTTTTGAGTTTATACTTTTATAAATTTTGTTGAAATAATTAAACAGCAATGAACTGTGTTGCTACTGTAGTGTCACCCTAATTTAACGCATTTTGGGGGACACTTTTTATACACAAAAATGATTATCCGTACAGAGACATTCTATGTAGTAAAGCGACTTAAGGACTTTCCGCGTGGTGATACATGGTTACTTTGTGCCATACGCCATACGTCATGTGCAATGTTCATAATAGTTGTACGTGTTGCGATTTGAGCAGCGGGTGGATATCCAGTATTCAAGAGTATAGAGTCTGTACCCAACGGATTGCTACCACCATGTACACAGGGACGCGCCGTCCATTTAGGTAATAAAATTAGGTCCATCAAATTATACTTAAAACGTATCCAAAAACTTAACCGACGTAAAAAAATAACGTGCTCATAATTTGGCTTAATATAGGCATTAGTATTTCGCAGGATGCAACGGCGCAGTGCAAAATTATCGTGGTGCGTTATTACATGTACATAACCCATTATAGTAAATAGCTTTTACTCAATTGTAAAAAATGCCGATAGATCGTAGGTTTCTTTATGGTCACCGTTTTTATTGCAATTTAGTTATAGTCAGATAAAGTGCTATCACGTTGTCGTGCTGTAATAAAAATATAATAAAGGTTCATTGTCATATATTTTGTAATTAATCACAATTCACTAAGTATCATGATACTTCATTCAACATATTTTGTAGTCTTTTAAACAATCAGGACTTTAGTCTACAAACTCCTTCTAGATCAACGTTGCTTTATGAAGGCATGTACTTAGAATTATGCAAGTAAAATAATGTTGAGCTGAATTAGAATATCCTGTTGCAAATTTAAAACTAACATTAACGTACAACAGTTTAAGAAATTTTAGTGTTAATTAGGAACTGTTAAGAACACATGACTTCTAACGCAAGTTTAATTACGGAAGAGTTTTTACATAACAGACAATTATGTGAATGATAGAGATATCTGGAAGTGACGTCTTTTTATGCATCCACGAAAACTTGATAGCGTACGACTGAAAATAATATTTGCATAGTTGTATGCAAGTCAAAAAGCACTAGAAATGTTAATAAACTCGATCGAGTGTGCTGTCGGCTGTTCTAGATGACTAGAATATTTTCCGAATCGTTGGTATTGTTTTGGCGCGTATTAGTGATTTCAGTGAGCCAAACTACATGAAGTATTTTTTAATTTTTAATATTCAGGTAATCTCATGCAAAGAGAATAAATTAGCAAATACTCCTTTATAGATTAACGTTATTATTCAAATGTACATAAACAAATTTTATATATGAAAATAGTGCTCAATACAAATATAAATACAATAAAACTATTATTATTATTTAGATTTTCCAGTTTTCTTGACATATATTCTTATCTCTAAAAAAGTTCACAGGTAAATAAGGACCCCCCGAAGATCTTGTGGCAAGTTGTGAAATACCTTATCAGACAATATACTAAATATTCACGAACAGTCTTCTTTACTCATGTATTATTTACCTATAGATAACGTTTACTTTAAGGTTGTATTCTTTAAAAGTTAAACATAAGTGACGATTTATAATCGAGAATTAAAAATAAAAGATTAGTACATGTTATTAAAATAGAGAGTATTTATTGGAATAGGTTGTAATTTGATGAATAATGTCACAGGACATACCAATCAACGTCTGATTACAGAATGATGTATGGTCCTTGTCAATACCAAATACAAACATAGACAGAATAGTACATAAACAAGTACATAATCCATAAGAATTTACACTATGTACTCAACTATAAATATCTTAGGCAAAAGAAGGTTTCTTCTATGATAAAAATGTAGGGGCTGTACAAAGTTAAAGGTTGCCCCCTTTAGTAGCGATGTTGGAGACATGTATCCGTATGGGAAAAATTCAGGGCAATTTTACACTCTTTGTTATTGTAAAAATTACTAGTGATGTTTACATTATTTGTACGAAAGCGTTCTTCGGACCAAAAATATCCAGTACAAAAATAGGTGCGATGTAACTTATTACATAGCAAACGTAGTATGTGTGGCGACTAGATGGTGCTCAAGATCAATCCCCCCTTCAAAAGATAACCTTGATGAAGCAATGAATAAACAATTATTAAATGTATGCCTTTAGTTCTCGTTGTTTCCAATAATACAATATGTGTCTTTGCCAAATGTGGTGTCATGGTTAATTTGGACCCGTATAAATTGAGTACTAATTTATTGGTTTTTCTCAATGATTTCTTTAATCAAATATTATTATCAATTTGTAATGTACAAATACGATAAAATAATGTACGAAGGTAAAAAAGTTTATGAAACATTTGTAAATTAAGTAAAGGGTATAAATATTATACGATATGATATAAATATAAAAAGCGGTTCTAATATAAAAAATCAGCTGTTAATAGAATTCCATACACTTGTAACAATAAATGTATTAAAAAAGTAGAATAAAAATTAAGATATAAGATTTTGATAATATATTCTATAGTTTCAGTGCTTTGTACCTATGGTTTTAGCAAAATTACTGTATTTTACTTGATGAATTGATGACTCGTATAACAATCTAATATTCAATAATGATCACAGTCATATGTTTCAGTCATCATGTGGTAGTACAAATATTTCTACAAAAGTTAGGTAATACTAAAAGTTACTAAAACTTAATATATTACCTATACTGATTGATTTTTAGGGTACTCAATGTGAAGCAGTAACTGGTAAAAAAATGTTTCAGTATTTTAATAATATTTGATTACGTTTATATTATGGTTTCGATACATATATAAAATACTTTTACAGTATAGTCTGATTATAGAACTAAAGGGTTTAAAATAAATAAATAACCACCAAGTATGCGTTATTCCGAATCCCATTAACCAATAATAAAAGTTACAATAAAATAAATAAATAAAGCAGTTGAACCTATACTTCATTTAATAAGCGTTTAAAATGAATATTTGGTTATAAAGAAAATCTTGGAAAAGAATATATTAACATTTTTAAAAGTTGAATTTCACAAAAATTTGGAATAATTTTATTTTCCCTTAAAATAGCTTATAGCGTATTTATAATCCTTGTCAAGTTTCATTGATGCTGGTTCCGTGAGTGGTGTCTGGTCTGTACCTTCTATCAGCTAATACGAGATTACAGAACCTTTCAATTGAATAATATTGTTTACTTAATTTTGTTTAATAATTGGATTATATTTTGATATACTTATAAAGACAGTAAACCCACAATTATGTTTCGAAAACTTTACAAAGTAGAAGTTTATAATCTTCTCTGTTACTAGTGCATTTTATCATAATACCTTCAGCAATCTCAATTAAGGTGTGGTATATTTACCTGGTACTGTCACTGAGAGGTTAAATCTACTTTTTAGAATATACTGTTATTTCAATGTCTTTTTTCTGAGAGTAAAAAATATTATTTTGAACCATTGATATTCCATCGATTTCACATATGCATAATAACTGAACTATTATTATATTAAGTATTCTATTCTTTATTCCGTTATACAGTAACCATAACATTTAGAATCAAATAAACAGAATAACAATAAATAATAAATAAATACATGACAGGTTCGTAATCCAGTCAAGTCAAGTTAAAAAGTCATGTATCAATAAACTGACCATTTATTTTTTAACTCAAAACGGGACATAAGTTTTTATACCTCAGTTAGCAGGTTAACAATGAAAATAAACACAATTTATTAATTTTTTTTATTTAGAAAAAGTGTAACTTAATGCAATTAGTATTCACTATTATTATATTCATATAATTATTTTTATTATAACAAGTTGGAAAAAATAAAAATCAATCACCAATTCACCAGCTTTATTAAAGCAAAGTTCCTCTGACAGTAATAATTAAATTATATGCAACATATTTTTTTTAATTGTATTTATATTTGTCAGAGGAACAAATTTGCTTTAATAAAGTTGGTGATGATTTTAAATAAGAATAAAATTCTTGGCATGTTTTTTTTATATTGACCTTAGTTATCAACATCGCTTTCAGAACTGGAACCTGTAAGTGATTTTTTTCAGACGTCCACAATTTATTCATAAGAGAAAAGACTCTTTCTACTGGAGCATTTGTACCAGGTAGACATAAAATATATTCAATTAAAATACAAAAATTTTCATGTTGAAGATTGTGGGTTCGAAAGTGTTTGAATACTTCCACCCAACGAGTTTCTGTGGAGACTTTTGAATTATCCCATTCGGTTATTTTTTGGGAAGTGACGTAATTTGAAATTAACGTGAATTCGTCAAATACTTCTGTATCTTTATTACAGTGAATATATCCCTTTTGAATCAATACATCCAGCGCTTTTTGAATATCTTCCCATGCAGGAACTTTTCTTAAATCTGCCCAATGAAATATATTCATTTCTTTAGTAAGAAAGCAAGTCCACTGTTCTAGATATTCACGGCTTGTTTTATAAAATTCTGTAGCCGTATTTTTCACAAAATCTTCATCAATATTAGTGCCATTATCTTTTAATTTCTCAATTAAATTACGAACAGTAAATGGAAGAAACTGGTTGATCTGTTTCTGAGCCAAATTGTCTTTGAGATGATTAATTTCTTTTGCAGCCTCAATTGCCGACACAGTCTGACCTTCAACCTTCAATACCGCGTGGTGAAAACTTGCAGATTGAGCGTGCAAAAAATAAAGCCATAATTCTGATGTGGGGTCTTCAAAAAAGTCTTTTAACAATTTGGGACATTTTTCAATGCTTAAAAAATAGTCTTTTAACGGCTGGTACATTTTTAAAACTCTATCCAAGGCAGGCATAAGCGCAAGCCACCTGGTTTTACTGTAGCCGAGCATTTGGTGATGTTCTATTCCAGCTTCAGCGCAAAACTCCTTTAAAGCTTCAACTCGAACCGTATAAATATAAAAAAATGAATATATTTTTACAATAATGCTTTCATAATCTAAAGGTAGACCATCTGCAGCAGATTTGATTGCATTGTGAATTATATGGGCTCCACATCCAATACCTATCAACGGTTTTTTCAGAGATGATTGTAATTTTGCTAATACATTATTAGTTCCTCGCCTAGCTACACCCCCAAAATTGACATTAGCATTGTCGCCACAAAATGCCACGACTTTTTTTGTCAAATTATTATCTGTCAATACTTGCTGTAAATAATCAACAATGATATCAGAAGTTTCACCTGGTTGCTCTTGAAGATCTAAAATTTTTACTTGCACACCTTCGTAAGGTTGAAAAAAGCGCACTACAAAAGGATATATTTTCTTGTTACCGTGGTTTGAGGCGTCATTTAAAATTGAAATACAATTGGACTTATTAAGATCATCTTTTAAATTGTCGATTGCTGTACGCGCCAAAACATTTACTACAATAGCTTCTGTTTTTGTACGCGCGCATGCGAATTTCGGATCAAAACATGACTGGATTAACTTCGATGCACAATCATTGGAACGAAAGCTGTGGTTTTCTTGTATAGTGTGATAAGCCCAGACGCCTTCTGCAGCAGCAATATCCAAATCCTTTGAAGATGGCGTGTTTGAATTTTTGAAAAAGTTTAACATTGAAGAACTGGAAGCAGCGACACGATCGGCATTTTTATGTTTTTCAGACTTCAAATGCTGTTCAATATCACCAGCACCACTATGGGAAACACTAAACTCTGTGCGACACTTTTCACATCTGACATCCGAGGAAGTATTAATTTGCTTAATAAATGGGTATTTTGCTTGTAAGTTGACATTAAATGAACACTTGCGTTTCGGCATAACTACAGGTTAAATTCCAAAACAACAGAAAACTTCTAATTAGTTACCAGTTTATCACTAAACTATTTCACAAACATTACGCAAAAACAAAACAATATCGATAAGTCTGTGTGCATATGCGTGGCTAGTCTAATAAACCAAATAAATACTCCCTCTCTTCCCGCGTTACGTTGCTAGGTAACCGACAAAGTGCGCGGGCGAATCACCGATCGTCGACGACGTGACGGTCTGTGATTCCCCGCCCGCGCGTGTCTCACATGCTATGTAATTTTAAATTTTCGCGCGGTTTCGGAAAACGGGACTATTTTGCGTCCCGGTGCTTTATTTGGGGACAACGGGACAGGTGACCGAGAAAAGGGACAGTCCCGTTTAAAACGGGACGTATGGTCACTTTATGTATCAACCCAATTTCGCAATTTCCTTGTTTGCTCTGTTTATGTCTGAAAATACCTAAAGAGCTTTTTTTTCTGTTACAAATTTTCGATTTCATGCAAAGTCAGGGTTATTACAATATTTAACTAAAATGCGGACTGTTTCTCATATATTTTATCTTCTAATTCTATTCTAGTAACAGCAAGTTTTCATTTGTCTCCGATAATATGGTTGTGTATTGATACCGATCGATAGAACCTATTTTTTATGTCTTGTCTATGTTCTAGTCTATGGTTGCAACTATCAATGTCAGGGATGACATTCATGACACCTATGAACGCCGAGTTTTGTTTACGTTTGTATATGTAGTACAACACATATATTTCTTCAAATTTTAAAATAAAACCTGATACTTTTTCAACACCTTGATACATAATTATAGATATATAATTAGACAACCATAACCGGTGATATCAAATACTTACGATGGAAAATCTTAAAAATATATGGAAACCGGAATGTGAGTAGTTTACTTTATATTTACATAAATGTTACAAAATCAGCGTTTTATATAATTATATTTGTTTACAGTATATCGTATACAAATTGAAGCACCGGTACCAAAGCGAATACCCTGCGAAAACTGTCCTGACAGACCTGAGTTCTACGGGAAAGAATATCATGGTGTCATGGGGCACAAAGAAGCGACTTTATTGCTAGAAAATGAAGTTAATGGAGCGTTTTTGATTCGAAAAGGGAATCAGTTTAACGATTTTTATACTTTAACTTGGAGGTAATTTATCTACCTTACTGTAGTCATTTATAAATTCTGTCAAGGTTCAAATCACTACAGTGAGCAACATTATTTCAAATAATATAGCAATGTTTCGTACATTAAGCTGGTGATAAAGCTTTTTCTAGTATCCTCTTGACTGGTTACCACTATTATGTTGAAAATTTGTCAAGAGTCACTTGTAGGTAGGTTTTCAGCTTCATTTGACTACCATTTTTTCCTAAGCTTAATGTGCTACCTAAGAAAAGCAGTTTTTATTATATACATTATTATCAATATTTACCCATTAACTAGAGCTACTTTGCTTGGTTTATGATACAAAAAAAATGTGCTGTTTTACTAAAGAAGTCCTATGTTATTGACATTTCTTTTATATTATTTATCCCATAAACAAACAATGAACAACAGGTTTATGATACAAAAAAAATGTGCTGTTTTACTAAAGAAGTCCTATGTTATTGACATTTCTTTTATATTATTTATCCCATAAACAAACAATGAACAACAAGTGACCATAAATCAGAAACTGACTGTTCAAAATATGGTATTTGGTAAAACCTCATTACCTATTTAATATATGACATTTAACTTTTATGAAACAAAGATGTTTGACATCTAAAATGTATTTAAAATGGTTGATGTCAGCATAGAAAAATGGGGATTAAAGTTATGTAAATATGTAGATAATAGTCTGTATCATTTAGGCTGGTTGTAGGTATAATTGACTTTCTTCTACTTGTAGGTTTGAATTGATTGAATAATAATTTACTTTACCTGTAGGGCTAACAATTATATATATAATATCTACTTAAATAAATCTGTCTAAATAAATATATATATATATA
>MU158879.1:648861-661246 GCA_015888305.1 Antheraea pernyi | reverse complement strand
ATCGCTGGTCGCCGCTGTCATGCCGGCCTGCGAAAAGCTGGATATGCACAGGCTGATTCCGAAATGCGACCCGCAGAAGCGAATCACTATGACGGGCTTTTTCGCCATATACATTGTGGTTGCGACCCAGTCAGGCTGTAAAACCCTACCACCCCGCTTTCGCCATTGCCTCGTTCGTTATTCAGCAGGGTGCACCACGTGCAGGTGAGGTTCGCTTGGATGTCTCAAGTCTTAGATGTTATTCGACACCCCTTACACCCCATAAAAATCCACCTAAAAAAATAACTAAAAAAAATATTACATCCATCATAGATGATCAATTAAAACCCCAGAAAAAGTATTCATTTTTATACAGATAATCTTTACTGTAATACCATATGCAAATTCTCTATATACTTATTTCAGATCATCAAATAAATCAAGCCCGGCTATAAATAAAAAAGAGGAGAAAACTACAGAAGTAGACTCTTCAAAGAAACCTATATATGATCTCACACCTACTATGGAAGACAATCCTCTAGTAATAAAATATTCCAAGTCGCACAGTTTTAAAGTACACACATTTAAAGGACTGAATTGGTGCGAGTTCTGTGCAAATTTTCTATGGGGGTTCACAGCGCAAGGGGTCAAATGTGAAGGTACTGTTAAATTTATACATTACTAGCTTCTACTCATGACTTTGCGCTAACAAACATGCAGTAGTTCTCAAAAGGAAAAAAAAACGATTTTGAAAGATTCTTCATTAATGATTCACTCCTATTGTTCTTAGCTTAATGATATATTAAGCCTTTCGTGATAAATGTGCAATTTTTCAAATCGGTCCAGTTGTTCCTGAGATTAGCGCATTTAACCAAACAAATATATAATTTTATGATATTAGTATACTTATACAGTAATACTTTTCACTCATACTTACCTCGAGCCATCATTCAAATTACAATAACTTTTGATAGTATAGACCAGTCTAATGAATCATAGGCTAAGTTACTCTTGAGGATATGCTTTATGATTTTACCGGTGAGGTTTTATTGTTCAGGTAGTACTTTAGCAGTGATGCGTGTTCATACAAACAGACAGATAGACATACATTTATAAAAATGATTGAAATGTATTCTATTACATATTCCTAGACACCAGCAACGATTTTTTTCTCGAAAATCGAAAAAGTACAGACCCTTTAGATTTCATTCTGGGTTTTTTTTTGTAATATGTCAAAGTTATTAAAATACAAAATGTAATGTATCTTTATTAAACACTAGCTGTTACCCGCGGCTCCGCACGCTCTTTTTAAAAATGTATCATAGCGTTCAACCAAACAAACAAACAAACTCTTCAGCTTTATATATTAGTATAGATTTACCGCGTCGCACAGTGGTTCGTCTCTGTAGTTAGAGGTCGTAAAAAAACAATTTTCGAAAACTAGCGCGTCCGCAAAAGGCCTTATAATATCTTTATATATAAATTTCTTCTGTACGTGTGTATGTCACTGAACTCCTAAACGGCTGGACCGATTTTGATGAAATTTTGTGTGCGTGTTCCAGTGGACCCGGTAGGTGGCGCTGCGATTGACTTCTAGATTACGTAGATCTACATAGGAACCTTTATCCAAATAAGAGGCTATTCCAAGGGGTAGGTCAAATCTACATTAGCGCGGGCGAAGCCGCGGGTGACGACTAGTTGTTTAACATAAAATCGATGTCATTTGCGTAATATTGAAATTGTATTTAGAGTTAAGTTTTATGCACCTTGACCGAGCTTATCATTTGGGTGAAGGGCCTCAGTATAAAGTCATACGGGCGAAGCCGCGGGTGACGACTAGTTGTTTAACATAAAATCGATGTCATTTGCGTAATATTGAAATTGTATTTAGAGTTAAGTTTTATGCACCTTGACCGAGCTTATCATTTGGGTGAAGGGCCTCAGTATAAAGTCATACAGAGATGTCAAGGTTTTAAGAGAAAATCCCTATTTTTATTTATATTGATATAAAATGTTGACAATGATGCTATTAAGGATTTATATTGTCAAATGAAATAAAGTACGCGATTATTGCTTTTGTTTACATATATCTTAGATATGTATTTCCTTGCGTCATTTCTTACACAATCATTTGTTATATAAATAGAATCGCCTGACACATTGAGAATAAAAATACACTTGAGATTTTCATCAAAATATAAGTATAATGAACAATATTTAATTAGAACTATCTAGTACATTTAGATAAATATAGTTAATGATACACAAAACAGGTTAAGCACAAGGCGGCCACCATCTTGATAGTTCATTGAAATGATCTTAAGAAGCTTGTAATATCATTACCTACTCGACAACGGCAGTAGTAATCTACCAGAATATAGGTTGCAAAAAAAAAAACTAAAAAAAATTTTCACACTCAGAGTCGTTCATAAAATACGTTCGCATTATAGGGGGACGGTTGTCGCCTAATATTACAAGGGTTGGAGGAGTCAAAGGGGTCTAAAGAAACGTAAAACATACGCAGCTCATTAAACAATTTTTCAAATTCTTCTGTCGCTTATTTTAATTTCTTTAAAATTACAATGGAAAGTCATTTGTCTCGTATTTGTAAATATATAAATATTTTTACGTATATATTTGTACATGTAGGTAAGGTATATCACTCATGACGCAATATTGCAAAAGAAATGACGTACCGTAACAACGGGAATTCTAAAAAGGTAAAATCTTACGTGACGTATTTTATGGACGGCCTCATACTTAAGACAATTCATTAGAGATCCGTTTTTGATTCAAGGTAATTGGTCAAACAGTTCTTAAGTTTTATACATGACAGATATACTAGATGATAGGTTAGGCGCTGGCAATATTCAAAGAGATGGTACTTCATGGTTACATTTAACATATAAAGTAATAATATCAAAACAAATACTAAGAAACAATAAAGAGAACCTTAGTTAAAGTTTGTTCTAAGTCTTTCAAAAGTGTGAATATAAACGTAATAAAGCTAGGTGCAATGTGACCCACACTGATTTTTATGTGTACAGATTAAAAGCATTAATATGAAATGTTATTTCTAGACGGTGAAGCGACTGATCTCAGTGTGTATAGCAATATAAACGTGGTCGCTGGTACGCTTAAGCTGTATTTAAGGTTGTTACCGGTCCCTCTTATTACGTATGAAGTTCACCCGAGGCTGGTCCTGGCTATACGTAAGTATGCATACATAAAAAAGGAGCAACTCGATAAACAAAACAGCACTTACCGTGTTCATCTATACCTCTTACTCGATAGTACACTTCTATCTGTCTCTTTCTGGCCAAGTAATTTTTTATGTCAGAAACATTTCATATAAAACATAAATTTCGATCTATTTTTACTTTTATGTTATCCTCATAGATGTGTTTATCCTCAATAAATATATATGATTTAAATCAACGTTTTTTTGATGGTATCTTTATTAAAACCATACTGTTGACCAGTCAGTCGTACTCATTAGTTCTTGTACTAATGACCCAGTGTGCGTATTCTTGGCTAGTCTAGTTACTATTGATTGGATGCCTTAGAACGTAAGGATCAATGTTGTCAATCAAAATTGACCAAACAAAAAAATTATCAATCATTTATATATGTTGACTTTTTAAACTGTATTTAGAACTTTATTTCAGTATTTTCACTTTAAGTATAAATTCGCTTCCGATCAGTTTTAGTCTACTAAACGATTAAATAATAAAGATGGCGTCAACAATGATGACGTTATTAATTATTAATATCTCCATGCTGTTGCACCGTCATATTCAAACACTTTATAGGCATTTTGTTGTATCTCTAACATATCAAGTAACATCTTTTTCTCGTAGAAGCAAAAACGACGGAACAACAGATTGCGATGCTGCGCGAATGTCTGGACTCGTTACCGCCGGCGCATTTCAATTGCTTGCAATATATGGTTCAACACTTGCATAGGTAAATAACACATTTTGTATTTAACATTTTCATAATATGTTTCCACCAATCACAGTACATATCTATATAATAAGAAATAATAAATGTAGGGGTGTATTGTATTATACAGCATTATAGTTTAAATATTTTAGATTTTTGTGAAATGAAATATTGTACATGTCCAGGTATACGTGATCAAATAATTTTCAATCATTTTTAGTAATGTATATCTGTCTGTTTGTTTGTTTAAACACGCATCACTGCTAGAGTACTGCGTTCACGACATTTTTTTTTTTATGTCATACGTGGCAAACGAATAGGTGGGTCACCTGCTGTTAAGTGATCACCACCATCCATGGACACTAACAACCCCAGAGGAGTCGCAAGTGCGTTGCCATCTTTCGGAGCAAAGGGTTAGGGGAGGGAAAGGGAGAGGAGAGAGGAGAGGGGAGGGGAGATGGGTCTCCGGTGCTCTCACTGACAGAACGAAACGCAACAATGCAAGCACTGTTACTTCACGTCGGTTTTCTATGAGAGGGTGGTACTATATTTGGCATAATATGGCGTATATAGTCGTAAAGAATAAAAATACCCCGAGGATGTATTAAATGTTTCTTTTTATATTTGTTTATTGTAATGGCCTTATAGAACATTATTATAAGGAACATAAATTAATACTTGTGGGAATTATGAAGCTTCTTGACTTCCTGTACGCGTTGAAGGTGGTCGAATAAAAGTCAACATTTGGGGTGGTTCATAAAATATGTCCGCACTTACGAAGGGGAAAGGGTATCGTATACTGTGGCTAGATATGACGAGAGGGTATAAGATAACGATATAAGGTAACGTTCGCAGGTCATCAAACAATTTCGCAAATACTTCTCGTGTTTTATTAATTTTATTGTTTGTTACGATGACGTCATTCCTTTTATATTTGTAAATAATAAATATTGTTTCGTATATAATTGTACATGGTACGGATGATCTATTATTTGTGACATAATATTGAAAAAAGAAGTGCCAGAAAATGTGACAGCGTGACGAAGGGAGGGTCTCAAAAGTTTAGTAAAATTAGAGAATTAGTTTAGTAAATTAAAGTAAAATCTGTGTGACGTATTTTATGAACGGACCCTTTGAATTGTTAAATTTTTCACTGCATTAAAATACTAGCTAGTGTTAGTGTTCTGTACTACTTTTTAATATGAAAGATGTGGCACTAAGCATTTTAATATATCGAAAGGTTTTGAACCAGCTAAGTGATATTAGCTAGGGTGACCATGTTGATTTACTTCATATGGACTGAACTTGAATAGAAAATACTCACTTTTTATATAAGTAAAAAAAAGTTTGTCATTTTTCCATAAACACGTTATCGGTAAAACCATACGCTGTCGCTTATACTATGCCATAAATTTAAAACTTGCCTCCGTTTTGTATATACTTCTTCGAACCATACATCACTCTCAAAATGGTTGAACGTAGTTTAGAATTTAATATATAAGCGTAAATTAATATTCTAGCTGAATGAATAATTGCAATGGCAATGATGAGATTATAGTTAACAGTATCGGAATATTGTAAAAGTTATACCAGTACCCGGCTTTTGACTTGGCATGTCGGTGAAAAGAGCGAGATAGTCGGCTAAGTTCGGTTTCGTATAGCGTTATCTTTGTCTTAAATAGTCACTGCACTGTGTCCTAGAGTATAGAGAGAACGCTTTACGAATCTGCACGATAAAAGAATATTATCAATATTAACAAATTTCAATAAAATAAAGCCAACTCGTGTTATTTAAAAGTGTTACGTCTATCGCGCCTGCTGAGTTTTACGTGCCATTTTTGAGACATTTATGCTGATGTTTATATGATTAATAAAAATACAAAAGCCTGTCATGAACGAATATTGAGAAAATGTTTTGGACCGTTTTCGGTACCGAGTTAATACTTGTTAATCGATTACATTTTGATCAAAATCAATTTTACGCTGTTTCACAAATAGAATTATAAGTCTCTGGTAGTGCATTATTTAGAAAAGAGTACGGGAATTTTTAACCGTTTAGAATGTAGCTTTTACAATATCCGATTTTAAATCGATATAGCTTTAAATCGATATTATTTTCGCTGTTGTGATATTAAGAACTGTACAAAAGGTTAGCGATTACATTAGTCATAATAAATGAAAGTGTATCAATTTATTGTACTACTGGCGAATATTTACGAGATAGATAACAATTATAAAGAAATTAGGGTACAGATGTGCAATTAAATGTAAACTAGGTTAAATATATCCATTGCAATACATTTAGGAATATCATTATAACATTCTATGTTCGTTGGAAATTATAAAGTTGTCTATTTGTAACTTCACAAGCAAGTCAGGTACATGTTATGTGTTGAGACGAATCGCCTTGAGATTAAATAAAGTAATAAATATAAATAATAATTGTTTTATTTTTGACAATATCTTCTTTAACTTCCATTTGGTACGTTGGTAGTGAACTTTGTATTGGTAATTTAATCTATGTCATGAAATATTTCAAAATTTTCTTGTGGGTAAATGCTTTTGCATTTACTTATCGTCGATAGAACGGGCTTCAATTCCCAAAATTACTCCCACAGCCTGATTTAAACAGAGAGATTAAACCATTCTTTTTCTTTAATTCAGGAAGAGTTCCTATTGTTATACATTGACTAAGATATGGTGAAAGAAGTTAAGGAGTAACATTCTCAAATCAAAAATACATTTTTCAATTTAGCCTCTGAGAAAGCGCTGAACTCAATCAATCAAATTGATTCAACTGAAATCAACCAAGTCATCGAGAAGAACCGGCAAGAAACTCGATCTGGTTTATCTTTGCATGATACATATTTTTACTTAATCACATTCGTTATACGCAGAGAAGGGTGGTATGGTTGACTGGTAGAGAATGCTTTCGGCATTAAGTCCGCCATTGCGTATTTAAGGCATAATGTATAAATAAATAAATTTACAGAAGATTATTCATTACTTGATTCTCGTTCTAAATTAATTAAAAAATAGGTGCTTAATATTTGACCTGATTATCTCGAGATACGCAAAACATCACACATACACGCTCAACATCAGGTGATTTATGCAACAACGAACTGGTGTCCCCGCACCTCGACCTGCGCCCCACTTCTCTTTGTCGGACCGTGCGGCGTTCCCACTATAAGCAGTTACGTAATGATTAACCTTGAAAAGCGCCCCTTTTTCAAAAGTGTGAATATAAACGTAATAAAGCTAGGTGCAATGTGACCCACACTGATTTTTATGTGTACAGATTAAAAGCATTAATATGAAATGTTATTTCTAGACGGTGAAGCGACTGATCTCAGTGTGTATAGCAATATAAACGTGGTCGCTGGTACGCTTAAGCTGTATTTAAGGTTGTTACCGGTCCCTCTTATTACGTATGAAGTTCACCCGAGGCTGGTCCTGGCTATACGTAAGTATGCATACATAAAAAAGGAGCAACTCGATAAACAAAACAGCACTTACCGTGTTCATCTATACCTCTTACTCGATAGTACACTTCTATCTGTCTCTTTCTGGCCAAGTAATTTTTTATGTCAGAAACATTTCATATAAAACATAAATTTCGATCTATTTTTACTTTTATGTTATCCTCATAGATGTGTTTATCCTCAATAAATATATATGATTTAAATCAACGTTTTTTTGATGGTATCTTTATTAAAACCATACTGTTGACCAGTCAGTCGTACTCATTAGTTCTTGTACTAATGACCCAGTGTGCGTATTCTTGGCTAGTCTAGTTACTATTGATTGGATGCCTTAGAACGTAAGGATCAATGTTGTCAATCAAAATTGACCAAACAAAAAAATTATCAATCATTTATATATGTTGACTTTTTAAACTGTATTTAGAACTTTATTTCAGTATTTTCTCTTTAAGTATAAATTCGCTTCCGATCAGTTTTAGTCTACTAAACGATTAAATAATAAAGATGGCGTCAACAATGATGACGTTATTAATTATTAATATCTCCCTGTTGTTGCACCGTCATAATATTCAAACACTTTATAGGCATTTTATTGTATCTCTAACATATCGAGTGACATCTTTTTCTCATAGAAGCAAAAACGACGGAACAACAGATTGCGATGCTGCGCGAATGTCTGGACTCGTTACCGCCGGCGCATTTCAATTGCTTGCAATATATGGTTCAACACTTGCATAGGTAAATAACACATTTTAATACTTAATATGTTTCCACCAATCACAGTACATATTTATATAATAAGAAATAATAAATGTAGGGGTATATTGTATTATACAGCATGATAGTTTAAATATTTGCAATACTCTCACAGATTATTCATTACTTGATTCTTGTACTAAATTAATTAAAAAAATAGGTGCCTAATATTTGACCTAATTATCTTGAGAAACGCAAAACTAATATACACTCAACATCAGGTGATTTATGCAAAAACGAACTGGTGTAATAAATGAATCACGCCCGGTCGCGTACTCTGATCCGCGTCCCACACCTCGACCTGCGCCCTGCTTCCTTTTGTCGGACCGTGCGACGTTCCCACGATAAGTAGTTACGTAATGATTAACCTTGAAAAGCGCCCCTTGAATTTTGTTCATTGAAGTTAGCAGTGATTTTTTTACGTCTAATAGTATCATTCCTATACTTTAAAAAGTTTTAGAACAATCTTTAACTAAGGTTCTCTTTGTTGTTTATTAGTATTTGTTTTGATGTTATTATCTTATATCTCAAATGTGACCATAAACTACTCCATGATTGAAGGGTGTTAAACTTTAAACAGTCACCTGGTATATAGAACTTCGGGATCAGACTTTCACTATGATGTTAGCATAGGGTTACCAACCGCATTTTTTTTTCAGGGTTTGTCCTGCTTTTTGGAACATTCTAAATATTTTTTAATTAATATCCTTTCCTTTCAAATATCCTACTATAGTTCTATGCTTTATAATTCAAGTGTCAGTAATAAACGTATGTCTTCTTGGTCGATCTCGTAAAAAAATATAATTACACTAATTATACCAATTTTATTTGCTCTATTCGCATTGCGTGTAACAATCAACAACTGCTTATACTACGTTCTATTTTTAAATAGGGATGTCCTGACATTTTTATTTAATTCTATTTTTTGAAATTGCAACCCTACCATGGATATGCCACCATTATGTTGATAATCATAACATCATGGTAGTTTTAGTTTTTTTTTTCGAAATTACTACGCCATTGGCCTAGCAAAGTCTTAACAGCTTCACCGGACTACTAAGGCGAGCGCTTAAGGCACAATCCGTGCTATTCGTACTGGTATTATAACGCATTGTGGTGTTGTCTTTTTGTAATGTTAATATTATAGAAATCGAGTAAAATCAAGATGGCGTTACTATAACAAATTGTGATATTAATTTCAGGTCACAGTTTATTTTAATACATTATTTCTATTTTTTTATTTTCCATTTTCGTTACTTTGAAGTTTAGAAAGTAAATTATTTAGATTGTGCCCAAAAAGTTTTGGAAAATTAAGTTGTGATATAAACTTTAATACAAACTGTTATTTTCAGGCCATAATGTTTTATATGAACACCATTTTAGCCATTTTTGGAATAGCTATTTAGTGTGCGTTTTGAGATAATTTTTTAGTTGAAAGACTATATAAGTGATCAGTCTTTATTTCTGTATTCCATAGGTTATGCCTATTAAAAAACAAAATGTCCAAGATGAAACAATTTTTTTTAAACTATCATTTACTTCTCAGGGTATCTCTAGAAGCAGAAGTTAATAAGATGAGCGCTCATAACTTGAGTACCGTGTTTGCCCCGACTTTGGTCGCAACTCCACCAGCTATAACGGACCTCGCGTTCGAGATACGAGCGCTGCAGGTGCTCATTGAGCATTGCCCGCAGATTTACTATGGGAATAAATGAAATACCCAAAAAGTTATATCCCAAAATAATAATCATGTCGCAAATCTATTTTCACAATTTTATCGCTTCATACATAGTATCTAAATCACTTAATCATAAGTAATCTTCTTGTTTTGACGCTGCAGAAGCATTTGCCAGTGTCAATGTTTAAAGTATTTATCACAGACTATCAATATAAGAATGCTATATGATTTTATACTGGGTTTGTAAAAAATCCTGTTAGCAATAATAATCTTCCTATAATTTTAGCGTGTTTATATAAACTTTTTATTAAATTAAGAAATTTCGTGTCATATCTCATATAACGTTTCATAACATATTATTGTAGATAGTTTTGTTTACTATATGTGTTATCGAATAGGGTACGTACGATGAAATTAATAAATTATTTCATTCCGACATACCTACTTAAATATATACCAGTGCCCAGATTGCCCAGTTTAGTTTAATGGAGGTTTATCGTGACTGTGTTTAGAAACTCAATTTGACAAGTTATCGGACCGATAACGCTATTGAACAGATAACTGAGACTGAGAAACCGGGCGTAAGTAATTTTTCAAACAGTATATTTTTATGTCATTTTTTTTTATATCATAGGAGGCAAACGGATAGATGGGTCACCTGATGTTAAGTGATCACCATCGTCCATAGACACTTGCAACACCAGAGGAGTTGCAAGTGCTTTGCCGACCTGTCTTGGGGGAGAGGGGGAGTAAGGGGAGGGGAGGTGGGCTTCCGGCGCTCTCACTGACCGAACGAAACGCAACAATGCAAGCACTGTTACTTCACGTCGGTTTTCTGTGTCGGGTGGTAGTACCCCGGTCGAGCCGACCCATTCATGCTGAAACGAGTAATGGCTTCAGCGTAGCTCTACTACCGTTAAGGCCGGCAACGCACTTGCGGGGTATTAGGTACCACCCTCTCACAGAAAACCGACGTGAAGTAACTATGCTTGCATTATTGCGTTTCGTTTGGTCAGCGAGAGCGCCAGTGGCCCCCCCTTTCCTCTCTTCTCCCCTCCCCACTCTCTCTACCCCTTCCCCTTTCCCCAAAATACAGGTTGGCAACGCACTTGCGACTCCCCTGGTGTTGTTAGTGTCTATGGACAGCGGTGATCACTTGGTGACCCGCCAGTTCGTTAGGCGTTCGTTTGAGGCCATATTAATCGAAGTATAAATTATCGTATCCCTCAAGTTCTCAACTTGATAATTTGATTCACTAAATTATACATAAATGCCAACTTTCATGAAGATTGGTCGAGTAGTTTCGGAGTTCATTGTGGACAAACATCATGGACCTGGATTTTTATATATTTAAAAATACACAGAACTTGTTATTTTGTGGCCAATACTTACCTATTTCTACAATCGCTTTGCTAAATCCGTAATTAGTTAAAACAGTTTGTGATCAAGCGTTAGTATTTAAATCTTGCAAAGGAACGAAATCGACACAAAAACACATTTTTCATTTTACAAAAAAAAATCATTTATTTACTTGTAAATCGTTCAGTAAAAATGGCACTTTCACGGGTTTTCACCCAAATATATACTTTGTTACAATTTTGCCAAGTAAAAAAATACATTAGTCCGTGTAATAAAACCTTGTTCATTGTTTTGTTGCAGTACATCCGTCAGAAGTTATCGGGCCACATTGCTGAAAAATAAAATTATGTTTTCAAAATGTGATATTGGATTATCGATCTTTATAAAAGAATATATTTTTTAAACCATTCCAGGTTTGTAATATTATAATTTTGTAAGAACATTTTTATAAAGTTACCTTTTTTGTACTTTTATATGTGATTTAATAAAATATTTTCTCTCTGCTTGAAATATGTCTTTTTTCGGTATGGCCTCTGCCTATGTATGCAATTTCGCCAATGTCAAGTGTGACAAATACACGTTTTAAACTTAGTGCAAAATATTAGGTGTAACAACGTAGAATAATCTAGAATAGCAACATGTCAACATAGATAAATCATCAAACGGGGATAGGTACTGTGTTGTGAGTACCACAAAGATTATATACAATAACTAGCAGGTCCGGCAGATGTTGTCCCGCCCTGATTATAAAACAATCCTTGACAAATTATATACTAAAATGATACACATGAATCACTTTATGCACTGGTGAAAACCGCATGAAGATCCGTTCAGTAGTTTTTGAGTTTATCGCGAACAGACAGACGCGGTAGGGGACATTGTTTTATACTACGTAATGTAATATCGGGGGTATATATACATATACATAGCATAACTATTTATATACATACATAGATAACATTACAGTGTAATATTATTATGATAAATGAAGACAGTAAACCATCTATACACATAATAACAATGTAAATCTGGCTCGCGCGATACAGTGACACAAAATCTTACATCACTGCGACAACATTACACATATCACCTCCACACACGTGCACGCATACACGCTTACACATGCAGGTGGAAGGGTTTTATTTTTTCCCCTTATCAAACTGAAATAGTTTAGAATATTATC